>ML179792.1:0-18452 GCA_004369135.1 Dendrothele bispora CBS 962.96 | reverse complement strand
TACTGTCTTGAGGAGAGCCTGAAGTCTAAATGACTTCCATATGTACAGTACTGTCTTCAATGTACAATGACAATGCCATGCTCTGACACTACCTGGATTATGCTGATCCAATGAGAATCACTATGACAAGAAGGGCCTGGTATCTTGCCATGCAAAGCAATGGCACCTTTCCCCAGTTTTTTTTTTGTTGCCGGATCAATCTTCTGGACACTAGAAGTTGAAAATTCTGCGGTTAGCTACTTATAGCGGATGATATATCATTGGTTATGTCAATAATAAGTCTTTTCAACGACTCGGAAATATAATCTAGTGTAATTTTATCTGACCCTGAGCTTATGCTGAAAAATCACTTCAGATCTGACTCAACTTCACACTTTTTTATTACCCATTTGAAAAGTGGTAGATTTGATGTGCGAAGGTGCACTCACTTACGAGTCACTGTTAAGTATTTCCTCTTCAACTGGCCCTGTTTACGCATTTTGTACACCTCCAAAGAGCTTGTGTCTGATCCAAACACAGACTACGACCTTGTGTTTCCGTCATATCATCGCTTCAAGAATTGTCATGGGAAGTTATTGGAGCGCTCTTTTGATCGGCGCCACATACATGTTCTAGCGTACAGTAATTGCAAATTTACTTGGCTTGATTGATACTATGGAATCAAGTCCAGAGACCGAAGTTATTCCTTGATGTGTACTAGCCAGTTACTTAACATCGGACCAAAAACTCATATTGAAATTTGAACTAGTATACATCCAATTTATCCGGGTTGTCTAACTCCAAGTGTTTAAATTTTGTGAATATTGCCTAATGCACATGTGTTAAAAGGTAAGCCATCAGTCTTCCAGTCCTGAAACCTCTGTTCAATATTTAGAGATATTACTGATCTTGACCAACTGTTGAGTATGTCAAAAGTAATAAATTTGTTTACTTATATGCGGTCTCAAGTGCAGTTTTTTACTTACGTTATAGCAAGCTTCTTTATACTTCATCCTTGCTATGCTGCTTCATAAACGAACTTACAAACTCGGTGAATCTGCACTTCAAATCGTAACAATAGACATCTGACATGGCACGTTCAAAAGACATGTAACATATCTTTTTCTTATTGTAAAGTTCAACGGCACTCGTGTCACACATCGTCGGAGATCTCACAGTTCTGCATTGTGGAGTGAAATTGAACATGAGCTTGACAATGTGAATAGAAGATCTGCTTGAATAACGGGAATATGGTCTGCTGGATTATGTTGTCGTTCAAGTTGTCATCGAAAAAAATGACTGTTGACACAGTCCGAGAGCACTCAAAGCCAAACAGTATCCGGTCCTAAAGCTCAGAGCAGACCACCTTCTTTTACTGGTAGTCCTCAGTCTTATGTCGATTTCGTTGCTCACCTTCTTTTCGCTGGGCACACTAGCCCTCGCAGTTGGGATTTCAACAGATCCGAGTCCATCATTCTCACTCCTTCAAGACCAAGCATTTGTCTCTGGGGATTGGGAACTGACTCAGCCTGGGGAGACTGGGGTCAGTGCTATGCAACTAGCTATTATGTCCGAGTCAACTGTCATCATTCTAGATAGGAAGTAAGTGTTCTCGCTACTCACGGTATTAGTCACACTAACTCAAACTTGGAAGGGAGGACAATCGCCTCGAAAACAACAGTGGCCAACCTGCCTGGGCATCTGAGTTGAATTTGAACACCAATCAAGTCCGTGCCTTGAGTCCTACAACCGATACATTCTGTGCCACAGGAAGCTTTTTGGGAAATGGGACTTTTGTCAGTTCAGGAGGAAATAGTCAGTCATTAATCTAGCAATTATCCAACCAAGCTAAGACAGACTATCAATCTACTTCTTACAGCGCCACAAGGGTTCCAGGGTATTCGTTTATTCACGCCTTGCACTGATAATACTTGTGACATCTTTGAGAATCCTGCACAACTTCATTTGACATCAAATAGGTGGTACCTTTTCAGTGCGTAGATTTCAAGACTGCCACTCGAGGTTTGTTGATATATATAAGCTTCCGAGTCTTAGGTTCGACTTGATGATGGATCTGTCATGATCTATGGAGGATCCACTGATGGGGGGTAAGTCCTCATAATTACAGGTTGAATGATTTTATACCTAACTTTGCCATTAGGAGGTTTCAAAACAGGCCAGATATAAACAACCCAACTCATGAATTTTTTCCGCCGAAAAATATCAATGGTAAGGCCTTAAAGCTCCCTTGATGCCATAAGCTCAAAAAAATTTTCTTTTTTTTGGAGTAGCGTTAAGTACCTATATCATACTGACAAGGTCATCATGATTGATATAGGCAACCCGCGGTTTTGCAAGGGATTGGGACCTTGCTATGAGTGGAGAGGTTTATTGAACTTAGCCGAGAGAAGACAAAATCAAGAGAGAAGCCGGTATAAAATTAGTTCTTTGAGGGAAGAGACATACTCAATCAATATTGACAGGGTGGGAGGAGAAATCTATTAACCGGACTCAAGGTGGGAAGCATCCCGATGGCAGCTAAGTACATCATCGTTCCCGGGACCACTCACCCCCTTCACAGATGAGCTTCTCCGCCCTGACTCTGGGATGGATCTGAAATGAGGGAACTTGGGCCGAGCACACGGAATTCCAAAAATAAAATTACGTTTGACTAAAGCATTATCATTAGGTAGTATAGTCACATGATAAGTAAGCTAAGGGAGAATCCAGAAGTCGTAAAAATCAGGCAGAATCACAGATTATGATCTTCACTAAAACTTGAACTCTCAAATCTGTTCACCTCTTTCTCCATCCAATTCCAGAGCTCTGCTGCAGCCTTCGGATCACTAGCTGATGACCGCATCCTTCCTTTCCGACACCATGGCTTGAGATACTGAGTGTCAAGGGAAATAAAATCAATGGGTCGGAGAGGAAGCCAAATTTTAGAGAGAGCTCACTGTTCCATTCATATTTTCACACTCTGGACTTGTTGCGGCATATAATGGTGTTAAGGCCCCAAGTTCTGGTTCATAGAGTTGTAACATCCAGAAACTGAGTGAAGTTAGGGACATTCCTTCCAAGTGATGGTTCAGTCCGGTGTTTTTGATGTTACCTAAAATTTCATGTGAAAGTCAGAATAATAATTAAAAGCAAAATAGTGAGATCCATACCGGGATTCAGAGAAATTGAAACCAATCCTTTCTCGCCATATCGACGTGCGAGCTCGTTTGCAACGAGAATGTTGCTCTGATGTCATAATATCGTCAATTCAAGAAGTAACAATAGATTTTGCAAATGTGGCGCATTGAAAGTTTGATAAATATATCACAAAATTAAACCTTGTGTGACAGCAAACTTGGCTCACTTACAAATTTACTTTGACAGTACAGATCCATTAAACTTTGTTCCTCCCGTTTCGGTGTATCTTTGAAGGAGCCCAAGTCGAACTTGTACTTCATGATGTACTGAGCACAGGAGCCAACGCTTATGACCCGTACTTTCTCTGTACTTTGCTGGGAGGTAGAAAGAAGTGTCGGAAGGAGTAGTTTGGTCAGATAAAAGTGACCTATACAAGTTGAATGGTGAATCAATGACGTGCGGCATTTGAAAAGTTGGAGAAAACGACGAATATGTGACGTGGAGAGTACCCACCTAACACGTTTGTGGCAAATTGAAGATCATATCCTTGGGGGCTAAGCTCATCTTTCGGTGTCATCATAACACCCCTGTAGTACGAAGAGAAAGTTACGGTTATCCAAGGATAATGTCGTTAGAGTTTAAGGGTAAGACTAAGTACCCGTTGTTGATAAGCACATGGAGCTTGGTCTCCTTGCTATTCCAAAAAAAAAAGGCTTGAATCCTTCCATCCCCCAATGCTGTAGCAGAGAGGAGAACATGGCATACCTTAGGAACTCTTGAACAGCGGCCTTGACGCTGCGTAAATCCGAGAGGTCCAGGGAAAGGAAGGTCCCTTTGCCTGGTAATGAGGCGTATTCCTTGAAAACATTGAGAGAGTTCTTCTCGTTCCTAGCTGCAAGGTAGACGGTGGCGTTCTTTTCAAGGAGAGCCTGTAACATCACATTTGACGAAAAGAAAAACAGCGTCAGCAAGCTCTGAGCGGAGTTGGAGACCACTATGCAGGAAATCAAAAACGTAACCATTGAAAATGTAATGTCTCACTTTCACGGTTAGTTTTCCGATCCCTGCACTACCTCCAGTAACGATGACCACTTTGCCTGTCATATCAGGCATTTTGTCAACGGACCATGTTGGTGCTGGAATAAACAAAGCCTCCTCGAAGAAAGAGAGGATGTCAGACATGCTAGGGATATCGTAGGGCATTTTTGCTGTTGAGGCACTCGGAGGTTGGAGTCCTGGGCTATTTAAGAATTTTGGAATCCTCCCTTGAGTGATTGTAAGTATACCTGTGAAACCAATGTGAGAAAACTGTTGATAAAATAGCGTCATCCACCACCACCAAGATCTTGAAGTCGTGGCTATGGGAAGGGTATTAGAATGCTAGGGAGCTCGAGTATGACCTCGCACGTCAAAAACTGGCTACGAAATTTTGACGCAACCGATTGGTCGTATACGTCCAAGTGGTGTTTCTGACGTGTTGCTTATACCCTAATACTGTCAGTGACTTTATTGATATAAACTTTGCCGCGCCTCGGAAGCGAAGAAGGTAAGATATGATATAGAAGCTGTGGAAACTGAGAGAGGTTATAGATAAGCTGGAAGCTGACGACCCGGGTGCAGTACACGGAAGAATGTCACCCACTAACGTTACCGGTGTCACAGCCGTGGAATCCGGGGGAAAAGCAACGTGAAGACCACCGATCGGTGAATTGAGTATCTTCAATGTCTTGATATCTTCTCCTTCACCAGCCTAATGTGCGGAATGTATTTCATAAGAAATGATCATGTCAAGAGACAAAATGTGGTGCGCCTTAGTGATCAATAGACCGTATCTGCAACGGGAAATTTGACCGTTTTTTGTTGGTTCAAGATGGTCTATTTTCTACTAGGCTCCACCTGGTCCCAATATCTCCGAAATGTTGATACCTCACCACATGTCACACTCATGAGTCGTCAGTGTCGTCTCCTAGCGTGTTTGTTGAAGGCTTATACCTGAAACAGCAGGAAATTGTTGGCTTGGGAGCAGTGGTTGAGATACTGGCAGATTAAAAAGATCACAACGGTCCATCGCTATTGACAGACTCCTACTCGGAGTGACAGTGTCACAATTTTTTTTGCGTCTGGCTGACTTCGAACGAGCATTTTCTACTAGCCCCACTCGCATTTTTATGAGTGGAGCCTAGATATTTCCCGTTGCAGATACGGTCTAATGAAAAACAACCTCGTTGAAGGCATTACAGTTTGAATATTCTAGGTATATCAACGCGAATCCGTAGAATTCACCATGTATATTTCTGAACTTGCGGGAGAAAAACAACTCCAAGTTTCGGAAAAATTGACAAACAATGGTCATGAACCCTAAGTTAGTAAGTATTAGAGAGAAGTGTGGGGAGAGGCAGCTTATGAATTGGACTTGTAAACAGGACATATCGCGTACTTCGAAGCATCAGATCTAAATCGCTATACAGAAAAAGCAAGAAAAAGGAATCTACCCACCTGGTCAATAAGAACATTCGAGTTATTCATGTACCGTGACGGTAATAACGAGAGTACTTGGCCAAGTGAGTAGAAAGGAGAATTTACACCATACCGAATCTAGTAGGGGGTCGGAGAAATCAATAAAGACAATAGGAACTTTATCAAAGAAGAGGGCCGTCGCTTTCGCGCGGCAGTGTACGAGGCCGACTGAGAATCGATGATGTCAAAAATGTGATTGTGATTAGTATACCAAATGGGCCTAACCCCGATCAGCTAAGCGACTGGGTTGAGTAAGGACGAGTCCTTCCTTCGGTCGGCCTCGTAATATGTGTTTAATGTTACTGCAAATCCCACAAAATTCTTAACTTCAAACACCCTTGGACTATTGACTCTCCAGCTCTTGCCAAGTCCGTATTTGGTAGGTTTGGTACATATGTCTTTGGTTTTTAATTCCGAACAGTTCCTCGTGATTTTTTGCCATTTTATAGGCACTTTGGTGTAAAAAACTAGTTATGTACCAATAACAACCCTGGAGAAAGCTTCCATGCCCAACTCAGCATTGGTTCCAACTCCAAGTCTCCAACTACTTTATCGAATGACTTCGACCCCTTCGGTCATCTCGGCGCCGTATATCGCACTATTAATAATAGATCATACCTGCAACGAAATTTCGAATGGCTCCACCTGCTGCAGAAGGACAAAACTAATTCAGTGCAATCATAAAAATGGTCAAGATCCCAACTTTACAGATATAATCTAGTCATCACATTGTTGGGTTCCCCAACGATAGAGAGGATAGGTGGCCACGAAGATAGAATACAGAATTAGTACTGCCATTTACATAATAGGACATATTTACAACGGGAACTATCCGGGCTCCACCTGAAAAAAATGGGTAAAAAAATCGTGGAAGATAGATAGATACATACCAGTGGTCCAAGAATCACCCTTCTGGATTGTGACCATTAGATTGTCATATCAGAAATGTGTTTTTCACGATTTTCGAAATTTTCTGAGCTGTTTCGGTTCGGTCATAAGAATGATGTCCTGAGGCTGAGTCCCGCTCGCTAACTCAATCTTTGTGTTCTGTTAGACAATACATTTCTAGCGGCTAGTCACTGCTCTGCCGAATGTTTTGAAATACGTATACAAGAGAAGAATTCAAAGCGTACTAAAGGGAAAGAAAGAACAACTTGACGACTCCACTTATGCTCTTCGTTCCCGTCTCTGCTCCAGTCCTGGTCGCCACCGGAGGTCAGGTGCGCTCTTCTAGTAATTCAGTGATCTCCAGTAACTTTTCGCAAATATCAGATTAATTGTCAGAGTTATCTATGAGCTCAGTCACTTACTGACATTGATCCAGGGACCGTTTTCTTGATCACGATGCAGCCTGTTGATTAACACACCTGCTTCTTTTGCTCAATATCCTTGTTGATTGTGATAGTGTATACATCGAGCCCGGCTTCAATTATCAAATACCGAGCTACATTCTAGGTATTATATAAGTTAGGCCTGATTCCATCAGACCAGCATATGATAAACCATATAGTTTTCCAAAAAATATTATTCGAAAGTCATGTGAAAGTACTAGGATAGTACTTACTTTAAAACCAAATCTTTGCCTTTCTTCTGAATTGTACACGGAATTGAGCAAATTCAGACGTAGATAATTTCGTATAAATATGTAGTACTATTGAAGGACTTCAAACTTACAAGATAGGTATCTTCAAGATACTTATCGATAATCGGCATTTTTACTCTAAATATAGTATATCATCGCTGATAAATCAACCAATTCGCTTTTCCGGATCTGCGGGGGCAGTTGCCAATGATAAAGATGGACCAGTGTCCGTATCAGAACTAGAAGCCATCTCCACGTCCATTTCTAGGGTCTGAGTTTGCCCGCTGTCATCTCGTGAGATGTATGTAGCTCCATCATTGGTATGATGAGTGGTACTTATAGCAGGAACAAAACGGATGGTCGAGAATACTGAACGTGGGTTGAGCGTTGGATCAAACCCTTTGCCCGTTCCGCTCGAAGACCCCCCATCCCCTCGGTTCCAATTGTATTTACGGGTCCATATTGTGGCAAAAACGATGCCTAGGATTGCGACATACTGCAGTCATCATTAATCGGAGTTGGTACAATACTCTATCAGAAGACAAGGTTCAGGAAAAGAAACACGCACATTATTGGATAGAAGGATATATGTCCCGTTGATGAACGAGGGATCTGTAGCAATCAGGACAATGGTTGCGATATTCATGATAACGCTAGACAAACATGTCAATATTACCGGTTGATAACCATTTGTAGAATATCAAAGACGGAAACGCTTACGGAAAGACAAAATTCCCCAAAGCGATAAGGAATAACGACCGAATATGTGCGAGTAGATTTTCTGGAAGAGCTTGGAAGTTAAAGTGATGCTCAATCATTCTTCTTAGAACTTACTGGATCGTATCATCACTGTATTACTGGCGGGCCGCTGATATTGCCAGAGTTTGTAGAGGAACATTGAAGAGGCATACCTAGCGCATTCAAGAAGAGTGTTGGTGAGAACAGGATAGATTTGTGAATATTAAAAACTCACAAATTATCAATCATCTGTAGTGTCCACTCTGTCATGGTATATGGATTCCGGGGCCATGTAGATTGAGAAGCAAGTAATACACTGGGCAATTTCCCACTAGAGTTTGTAAAAGAATGGAGATACATCACGACCGCAACGAATCGACCACATTTGACTAGGACGGGTAGAGCCAAGATGGAAAAAAGGACATGACGAGGCGTAGAGCTGACGGGATAGAATGCAAGCACTCTGAACAAAAGAATAGAATCGATGAACAAGGGAGAGACAATGGTAAATGCAATCACAGCCGTGAGTAATTCTTTTGAGACCGGCTCAAGCGGATAAAGGATTTGCTTGGTCTCGAGAGCGGCGTTTATGGCTGCTTCACAGATGCCACAACAGCATGCAAGAATGTTCAGTATGAAAACAGGATGACGACGCGTTTGTGGGGTGGAAAAGTAGAAGAGAGTGAATATCAATGGCACTAGAGCGGCACCAAGTGGTGTCAGGACTAAAATGAAGTTCAGGGATGGCCTGATGGCTTCGATATAGTTCAAGCCAGGAGGTGGTGGAGGTGGAAGGTTTTGAAGCGTGTCTGACATTGGTTCTCTGTTGCAGATATTACTTAAACCTACCCCGGTAGTCCTTTTATCCTCCCGGAACCAGCTCACAAGATATTTCAGAGATCCAATCTGAAAAAGAAAAGACGCCTAGGTCACTCATCGGGTCCGAGGGCAGTGAAATATCGCTGACAAAGAAGTTTAAAAAGCGGGCAAATGCAGGCTCAAATTCTCTAAAAGTAGATGCTACTTGTCGGAAGTTGGAACCGCAGGGTTTTCGGATTTTTATGTAACCTAACTCAATCACAGAAGCCTGATGTCTTAGTTCACAGGTACTCACTGAGTAGTTCCAGATCAATCGGTATGAAGTAAAGTGGGCCATCGCTGTGCGTGGCGGGTACGAGGCCAGTAGCTTATGTTTCAGTTCACCAATTTAAACTATCTACGCTCATAGGGAGGTTGCAGTTGAGAGCTTGTTGGATAGTTGATTGTTGAAAGTTTGGATAGTTGATTGTTGAGAGTTTGTTGGATTACGAGGCCCTTTAGGGACTCGTCCTTACTTATCCTGGGTTCGCAGGCAGTGGCTGTGCCGTACTAGATCCCCTTTCGGAATCCGGTCCGGCACAGACCTCATTACTTGGGTACACGGCCTCGTATCTGCCACGCGAAGCGATGGCCTCCTTCTTTGATAGTTGATTTTTGGGAGGTTGTTGGATAGTTGATTGAGGGTACTGTGCGGCAACGTGATGATTAGTCAAAAGGAAAGATTTAAGCAACACGAAATGCCAACAGAAACAGCAGGTGTCAGTGATCCCAAGGACTGGAGAACACGTGTGCAATAAGAACGTGATAGATACTTAATGGAGATAACATTGGGAATGAGCACAGCCACAATGCGAGAGCAGTTAAGTAAGAACGAGTCCTCATTTCATTCGGCCTCGTAAGTAGAACTTGATGAACCTAAGATTGGAGCTGGAATTGCTCGGGTTCCAAAGTGGAGAGAGAGGGACGTTCCTACCGTATGCAAGGCAGGGAAAAGGTCCTGAGCTGGAGCCTGTCGGAGGATGTGTCAACCTGCCCCGCGTCGGAAAAAAATTATTCGGTCCGCGAGCAGCTATAATTGCATCGACCCACCTTTAGGCTTTAGATGTACTTTAAGCCGCGCTGGAACTCCCCATGTCTCTGAAACCTTATTTCTTCATTATTCAATTGACTAGTCACATGCAGATGGATAACTTCAACATCTTCAACAACTACATCTCTTCTGCCGCAGTTGTCAGCGTGTGACGGTAAGTAAACAGATATCTCCATATTCTCCGAAACCTTATTTTTTGACATATTAAATTGATTGATCACATGCAGCTGGATAACTATCACGTCTTCACCACACCATCGTACTTCCAGCCATAAATTTTGACGGTAAGTGTTTATTATTTCATTTAATGAATTTTAGTTAAATGGCATGAATGACAATTAGCTCAAGTAGTATAATGAAGAGAACCACTCCACAGGAACTTGATTTGCAAGCTCAAAAGAGACAAAAACATACACATGAAGCTGAAAATGTTGGTAGTGCAATAGCAGGCACTTCATTATCTGGCACAAATATCATTCCTGGGGAAACATCCGCCCATCCCCATTTTTTCAGAGATTCACAGAATAATAACTTTCCACAGGCCAATATTACAAATGTTGCTGGCAATCAGACCATAAATTATCATAGTAAGTAATGAATCATTTCAGGAATCAATCATGGAATTCATGTCTTGCTAGATGGACCATTTCCTGATATGAAGGTATGTATTTCACAGCAAAAAAAAAACAGTTTTTATCTTATATACTAATACTTTTTACATAACAGGAAATCACTGCAGAGTATGTAATCCCAATGATATTCTTATAATGTTATACTAATATTCAGATCAGTATGATAGCATCTGCTACCCCAGCAGTGCCAATTGTCTTCAAAGGCAGGGAAGAGCTTGTTGACCAAGGGGTAAATGTCCTCTGTCAAAAAGCTCTTAGATTCTTGGCCATTTTGGGAGCAGGAGGAATGGGCAAGACTTCATTGGCCCTTTATCTCATGAATTCTGTCTCAGTCAGGAATAAGTTTGCAGGAAGAAGTTACTTCATTCCATGTGAACTTTTGGCGGATGAAGAATCCCTTGTCCAGGGATTAGTTCATGTTATGAAGTTTCCCATGCAGGAGAATAAGAGTAAACATGAGATCCTATTTGAACATCTTGAGGCAGCTCAGAGTGATCTTCTGATTGTCTTTGATAATTTTGAGACTCCCTGGAATCATGGTGACTCAAGAACTAGTGTAAAAAATCTATTAGAGAAAATTGCATGGTATGGAAAAGTGTCTTTAATAGTTACCATGCGGGGACCAGATGGACCTGGTGATATTCCATGGGAAAAATTAGGAGATCAATCTGGGATCCCAACATTATCACCTGTCCCTGCAAAAGAAGCATTCAAAGCATTCGCAGGTAATAAACTCCAAGGGTCAGATGACTCTGAATCTCAAATTGATTCCTTACTGTATCAACTTGAATATGTTCCTCTTGCAATCAGATTGAGTGCTCAGCATGTCAAGAGAGTACAACTGAAAGCATTGACAAGGATGTGGGAAAAAGGCAAAACATCAATCCTGACAGAAGGAACAGTGCCAGGAAGACTAACAAGTGTTAGTTTCTCCATTGATTTATCTATCAGATTATTTAAAATAGAAGGAAGAACACTCAAGCTTCTTTCAACAATATCATTTTTGCCTGATGGGATCCCTGTTTGGAATGAATATTTACCTCAAATGTTTCAAGGAGAGGAATTGAGTTTCAATGTGTCAACACTTTTAGATAGCTCACTCATTTATGAGAGCTATGAAGGGATAAAAATGTTGTCACCAGTCAGGGAACATATTGCTTTGAACCACACCCTTAGCCAGGATGATGTTGATCAACTTGAGAGGTTTTACATACAGTTCCTTGAGGATCTGTCAGATAACGAGATGCAAGCCCAGCCTGTACTCCAATTTCATATCAACAACATTGAGAAAGTTTTCAAATCACAAATAAGCAGTGATCACTCAAAAAGATCTTGCATTTCTGCAATAAAAATACTTTGCAAATTTACTAGATTCATTTCAGTTTCCATTGGCCTAATTGATCTGATTCTAGCAAAGGATAAAAATATCAAGGAGAAGGATGAAGTTGATTTGAAACTACTGAGAGCAAGCACATTGAGATGGATGGGAAATTTCAAGGATGCAGAGGCCCAGGTTAACTCTGTAAAAGAATGTCTTGATGAGAAAGAGAATATTTCTCAATCTGAAGCAAATATACTGGGAAGGTGCTTTGATATTCTGCGAGCCATCTACTATCCTCAGGCTCAATATGAAAAAGCCATCAACATGAGTCTACAAGCACAAAAGTATTTCAAACAAAGTGATGACCAATGGGCTCAAGCTGATTCAATGAGATGGCTTGGGGATATTTACTTAGGGCAAAGCAGATACAAAGAAGCCTCTGAAACGTTTTCAGAAGCTCAGAAGCTATTTCAACAAATTGAGAATGAGCTGGGAGTTGCAGAGTGTTTGAAAAAGCTTGGAGATATTTATCTGATGCAGGATAGATATGATGAGGCAATTGGGATGGTATCAGATGCTCAAAAACAGTTTGCAACTCTTGGAAATCAGCTGCAAACTGCAGAGTGTCTATGGAGTCTTGGGGAGATTTATAGGAAGCAGGGAAAATATGATGAAGCAATTGAAATGACATCAAAATCTCAAAAACAATTTGAAGAAATTGGATCTAAAAAAGGAGTTGCAGGGTGTTTGGAGGCCTTGGGGACTATTTATGATGATCAAGCACATTATGATGAGGCTGTTGATATGTTCTCAAAGGCTCAGGTTCAATATCAAAGTATTGGGAGGATTGATGATGTTGCATGGTGCTATCAACGTCTTGGAATAACTTATAAGTCTCAAGGCCAATATGAAAAGGGGAAGGAGGCATTCACTGAGGCATTGGAACTCCTTAAAGAATCCCCAGCAGAAAAATATAGAATTGGATATACTTTGTTGAACTTTGGCTATCTTTTCTTTTGTTTGAAAGATTTTGCAGAAGCTAGAAGGAGATATGAAGAAGCAAGAGATATTTTTGTTTCACATGGACAACTTGAGAATCAGGTGGATGAATGTTCCGAGGCACTTTCTAAGCTTGATGAAGCTGAAGCCACTGGATCAATCAGTGAATGATTGTTTGTACCTTGTAAACATACATTCATTGACATGTTGTTTTCTCTGCTGGTATTTGGTACATAGTCAAATAAATATCTATCAAAAACATTTTTTGAAGCCTCATTGAAGTTATTTCCATACAAGTTTGTGAGCTTCCTTAAATAGGTGTATATATTTTTTCATTCCGAATGAGAATTTCAGTCAGTTTCCATTGATTGAATTGTGAGTTTTGCAGTCATTGTGTACATCGACATTACTATGACCAGTTTGTCTTTAATTGGGAGAGATTGTTCATATAGGTAAGTACAAACTTTTGTTTTTCATTTGTATTCATGGCAGTGTACCACCTCTACACCAAAAAATATTGAACAGTTATTCGATACTTGGAAGTGTTATGTTTTATTTGGATTACAAGGCCCATAAGGGACTCATCCTTACTAAACTTGACCACAGAGGTTCCCACATACTTACCCCATTTAGAAATCAATAAACTACTGGGCCTCGTACTTGCCACGCAAAGCGATGGCCCACATCTCTTCATTTAACATGGTGTAAGTACCTAGCATGTCCTGGCAGTTTGTGCTGGGTAATACCAATCGACCTGATACTGTAGCATTTCATTCAATTCAGCAGTCACAGGTCACAGCCTCCAGGAATTGACCGAATTGTCACAGAAGTCACAGCAAAAATCCAGTCCTGCCAAAATTTTTTGCTGTGACCATGAAAAAAATCTGTAAATCAGCACCAAAAATGAAAATTTCCGCTCAGAAATGCCGAATTTTCTTAGGAGGTCATGGTCCCAAATGTAAATTACCGGTGTGCCGAAATGGTTCCACTTGTCACAGGTCACACCCCCTGCCGAATTGAACAAAATGCTACAGTATCAGATTTCTCAAAATGCACCAAAAACCACAGAGTGATCAGTTATGTGTCACAACAATGACCTTGTCAAGAGTGGGTTATAGAACTGATAACTTGCTCATATGTGTGAAATCTACTGACTTTGAGAGTGTTTAGTATTCACCTTTACTCTTGTGTATTTGTCTAGACTAAGATATCTGTTGATATATTGAGTCGTGACTAGAATATTCAACTCCAGACTTGATTAAAACTTTGCTTCACTGTTGTTTTGTGTGTTTGCTGCAAAAGGATTCTGTCTCTGAACCCCAGACTCACTCACATACACTACATATTGAGGATTAGTTTAGTATTCATTAATCACAAGTATCCAGACTGATGATATGCACTTGACACTCTTCATGTGTGTATATCAACAGGAAGTGGGCCATAGCTTCGCGTGGCAAGTACGAGGCCAGTCATACTTATGTAGATACTTTGTTTGAACTTTGAATCTGGGCTGTGAAACTGGCTGTGCCATTTCTAGCACTACATATATTGTAATCCATATAATCTACCTACCTACAAGCTGTTTGATTTTCAAACCCTGCCAGACTTTTCCCAGTGGGCAGGGCCATGAAATTGGCTGTGCCATTTCTGGCACCACTCATATTATAGTATCCAATCTACCTACCTACCTACCTACCTACAGGCTACAAGCCATTGATTTTCAAACCCTGCCAGACTTTTCCAAGTGGGCAAGCAATATTAGGGCAGACGGGTATGACTGGGTACAAGACTAAGTTTCACTGGCTTGAAGTGCCGGTGTCTGGTGACCTGACCACTTTGTGCATGGGCTTTGGTCATATTCATAAGAGACTGAGGCTCTGAATCCATGTCGGGGAAATCCCGGGGTTTTTAAAAATTAACCCTGGGAGCCTTGATCATCAAATGATTGAAATTACTAATGGCTTTGTGGTGAAGTGGTTAATTGTCATATAATGCTGTATATTAACGAGGGTTCAATTATTGTTGTAGAAGATTTTTTTTGATGCTGTTCCATAATCTTTAGTACTTCACTCTATATTCTTCATACATCTTAATAAATTTTTTCCATCTGGAGTTACTATTTTCAATGTACATACACAATCAATTACACTATTATGCTCTGTAACAAATTTGTAAGTCATAATACATGTCTATAACTCTGGAGTAATGTTCCTGATCCTTTCTGCAGGAGGATCTTTTGGTCATGACATTACAATTGTTGCTAAGTTCTCTTGTAACAGGATCAATTTATCATACCATCCCTTGTCCTTTAGAAGGCAGGCAGTATTCTGATACTTGGCATTGTGCACATGTATTGTTCTGGCATGTAAAACCTTGACAATACAATATAATACTTGTGGCAACCATAGACCTGTACTATGTAGGTTTCAACCCATTAGGATTTTTTTGCTGAGTTTCTTGTGATAAAATAAGAGTCCTGTAGCAAAATGGTATTGGATCTGAACTCATGGATCCCACCATTCTTATCTAATACTGAGTTCAGATAAGTGGCCATAATTCCATCTGATGTATCATTAGAAGGTTCTTTATCTGATGTGTAGATATCAGGACATCTGTAAATGTGCAATCATCAATAGTCAGGCTGGGGAAGAAATGGAAATGGCATGCTGGGTAACCCTAACCCTAACAAAAAAAAATCAACAGAATTATCTGAATTATGTATTATTGATGCATGTGTTCAACATGGCAAAAAACAGGATTAACAGGATCAGAAGCTTGATTGTTATTATTTTGAGGTATAGTAGCTCTGAATTTCAGTGAGATGAATATAAATAATCAAGAAAAAGAAATGCAATATACTGGGATTTAGCAACTATGTTTAATTGTTAACCTTCAGTATATCTCATGCTAAAACATAGGAACTCACTATTGAAGATAGGATGAGATGAAGGTTTATCCTCATTTTATCTGTATTTCGAGTACCATTCTTGTTCACCATTACTTATTTCATTTCTGACTTGGTATTCTTTCTTGAATACATGTATTCTACATAGAAAAAATTGGAGAGCATCGATTTTGAGGGGAAGATATGGGTGCCCATACCGGACAAAAATAAAATTCACACATGTTTACATGAACTATGGTGAACTATGGTGCACCATGGTGCACCATGGCACACTATGGTTCATCATGGTTCATTAAAGTACACCATGTATGAACCATTATGGTTCACCTAAGTTCACCATAGTGCACCATGGTGCACCCATTCAAAACAATTATAGTCTCGACCACATAAAAATTGTACATAACTCAAAGTACACCATGGTTCACCATAGTGAACCTATGAGTTCTTGAACACTATGGTTAAATTTCACTGTGGTTCACTGTAGTTCATGGTTCATTGTAGCTCACTGTGGTTCACTGTGGTTCACTGTAGTTCACTGTAGTTCACTGTAGTTCACTGTGGCTCACTGTGGTTCACATTATGGTTCACTGTGGCTCACTGTGGTTCACTGTAGCTCACTGCAGTTCATTGCATTGCAGTTCACAGACATTCATGGTGAGCCTATTGTGTTTAGCAATGACACTCACTCTGCGTCAGGATTATAATCTCTAGTTTAGTGATTAATACAGTTAGAACTACATATCAGGGGGAACATTCTACAAAACATCGGATTTTCTCTTTGTGATTGTGCAATATCGGCATAGTAAAAAAAAAAAGAGTGTGGTGTGAACCATGGTGAACCATGATATGGCAGTGACATTGGAAAATTTCTTGCATGCACCCAAGTGCACCATGGTGCACTATGACAAAGTGCCAAACAATCAGTGTGGTTCAGCATGGGTTCACATTGATGCTGAACCACAGTGAGCTGTGGTGCACTATGGCTCACCATGGTGCACCATAGCGCACCATGGCACACCATGGTTCACTGTGGTTCGCACCACAGTCGCGTTTTTTAATTTTTGTCCGCTATGGGCACCGAAAGGAAGACGTTGAAAAGCGCGGTTATTCAAACCCCTGTCATTTGAACTAAGTACTGCACCGTAGAATTGTTCGCTGCAGTTGCAGCAGGTGGCCAGAGCCTAAATGAGAGCGCTGCATAATCAGAATTACATGTCAGAGCCAAAAACGGCTCTGACAGTCATCGGAAATTATCACATCATGCCCCCAGAACGAGATTGGGTTCTGAGTGTAATCATAATTTGTCATGTTTCCTAATTAGGCTCTGGAGTTTCCCAGACACGGATTTAAAGCCGAGACTGAATGACGGCAGCCGTAATAAAATTGTAATAATGCTTACCTCATGAGATCATTTTCACCATCTGGTCTCGTAATTTGAATGGGATAAGATAA
The DNA here is from genome assembly GCA_004369135.1 of Dendrothele bispora CBS 962.96. Taxonomy (NCBI): domain Eukaryota; kingdom Fungi; phylum Basidiomycota; class Agaricomycetes; order Agaricales; genus Dendrothele; species Dendrothele bispora. Next base: position 1,280 of record ML179792.1, on the reverse strand, counting down.
GGATTTACTAAATGGGGATGCACAAAGAATCCTAGCCAGCTAGAGTTAGTAAGGACGATTCCCTACAGGGTTTTGCATTCCGTACTGGAATGCATTATTCTGAGATTTTTCGGCTAATTCGTTCCCAGGCCACTAAGTGTGTAATTCCAGCGCGGAATCGCCCTAAAAAGGACTCACTGGTGGCCTGGGAGTGAATTAGCCGAAAAAATCACAAATGATGCATTCCAGTACGGAATGCAAAACCCTGTAAAGGGCCTCGTAATGTAGTCTGGTGAAATATAGACGTGGGCACTGCTAGAATTCTTACATAACTTAAGAAAGTTCTCATGGCCAATTTCTATACTTTGACACACTCGAGTCATTCAAAACTGATTCTCATTGACATAGACAACACTGGGAACTAAATCCAGTGTCAAATATGTCCAAAGATACACCAAGAAAGAAAAAACCCCTGAAAAAATGGTCAATGTACCCACTACTTATCTCACACATCACGAGATCACAAGCTTGAGTATCTGCGCTGATAGAATCAGTCCAATGATGCTGCATAATTATACCATAAGTGTCCCAGATATCTGGGGAGGTCAATTTAAAGTCTACAACACAAAACCGAAGGCCAGAAGCCATTAAACAAACAGTAGAATGCTCATATGGATGTGTGTGAACTTTTTTAAATTAGGTCAGCAGGTTCAGCAGTGCCCGCACATGCTAAAAACCATAAGACTAAGTTTTTATTGGTGTTTTGATTCTGAGATTGCTTTATATTTAGAGTGATCTTGTTGTCATTATATTGATTTATACTACGCTCAGCCACACAGCCCATTTCTATATCAGTTGCAGTGCACTGCACTTTATCGTCAACCCTTCAGCTAATCTCAGATGAGGATACAAGTCCCCTTTGACCCTCAAGTTGTCGAAGTCTCACCTATACAGGTCATGGTCCAATGTATCACCAACAACAGCAAAATGCAGATAACAGACAAACACATTATTCTACCCCTGTAGACCCAGACCATATTGAACTCGGATTGGCTCCTCCTTTGCCTCACAAACAACAACATCATATTAACAACAGCCATAGTCATCATCACTCGATGCCTTTGCTCTCTCACCAATCCAGTCCTGCTTCACCCACTACGTCTCATTCATTTTCCGGCGCCTCTTCCCCTCCACTTCCACATACACCCAACTCGCTCGCTGCCGCTTATCCAAGCGGTTTTCCTTCTTTTGGACAGGCTAACTACTAAGAATTTTTCCTTAATGTTAATTTAGCGCACCGA
>ML179791.1:40466-51518 GCA_004369135.1 Dendrothele bispora CBS 962.96 | reverse complement strand
ATGGAAGTCCCTTGTACCAGAATGGTTACACCATTATGGTGACGTCTTTTCCAAAAGGAAATCAGAGCGGATGCCAGAGCGTAAAGCATATGACCATATAATTGAGTTTGTTGAAGGAGCCTTGCTCCCAAAACCTGCTAAGCTCTACCCGCTGTCTCCAAAAGAGAGAAACTCTCTAGATGAGTGGATTGATGAGGAACTCCGAAAGGGTTATATCCGACCTTCAAAAAGTCCAGTAGCAGCTCCATTCTTCTTTGTTAAGAAACATGATGGATCACTTCGTCCAGTAATGGACTACCGTGCCCTCAATGCAGTTACTATTAAAAACCGTTATCCCATTCCTAGAATCTCAGATTTGATTGATGCATTAAGTCAAGCATCTATCTTTACTAAGATTGACCTTCGATGGGGATATAATAATGTCCGTATCAGAGAAGGTGATGAATGGAAAACTGCATTCATAACTAAAAGAGGGTTGTTTGAAACAACTGTCATGTACTTTGGATTTTCCAATGCACCAGCCACATTTCAAGCAATGATGAATGATATTCTTGGTGACTTGATTAGAAATGGTCAAGTGATGGTGTACTTAGATGATATTCTTATCTTTGGGAATAACAAAGAAGAACATAGAAAACTTGTTGAAGAGGTGCTGAAAAGGCTTCGAGACAATGACCTTTTTGCCAAAGCTGAGAAATGCTTTTTTGAAAAAGAAAGTATTGAATATCTTGGCATGATAATTTCAAAAGGTCATGTTGCTATGGATTCCAAAAAGGTTTCTGGAGTATTAGAGTGGCCTGTGCCCTCTAAGGTCAAGCATGTTCAAGCATTCTTGGGCTTTGCAAATTTCTATCGCAGATTCATCCAAGATTTTGCTAAGCTTGCTCGACCACTCACCAATCTAACCAAAAAAGATCAACTATGGGTTTGGGGTGAAGAACAGCAAATTGCATTTGAGGCACTGAAACAGGCCTTTACTTCAGCTCCAATTTTACGAATTCCAGATGACGTCAATCCCTTCCGACTATCAACAGATGCAAGTGATTTTGCTGTTGGTGCTGTACTGTCTCAATTGGACCCAGAGGATAACCGCTGGCATCCAGTAGCCTTTTATTCCAAGTCTCTTGATGTGCATGAGCACAACTATGAGATTTATGACAAGGAATTACTCGCAATTATTAGAGCACTGGAAGAGTACAGACATTACTTGGAAGGACATCCAGAAAAGTTTGAGATCTGGTCTGATCATCAGAATTTGACTTACTTTAAATCAGCTCAAAAGTTGACAAGGAGACAAGCCCGATGGGCTCTGTACCTCACGCGATTTAACTACTCCCTACATCACAAGCCTGGCAAGACTATGCAGGCTGAGGACCCTCTGTCCAGGAGGCCAGATCATGAGGAGGGGGTAGACCTCGATAATAGAGACCAAATTTTACTCAAGCCTGAATTTTTCGCCATTCAGTCAATCGAGGCTACTCATGATTCACCTGTTAATGACACACAAATCCTAAGAGAGGTCAAAGAAGCATTACTACTAGATGAAGTAACAAAGGATTATAAATCACTTCTACAATCAGGAACCACGAGAATTCAAGAAATCTCTAGAAGAATGGAACTATGAGAATGGACTATTACTCTATCGGGGTAAAGTCTACATACCTAAGAGCACAGATGATCACTTACGTCGAAGAATTGTACAAATACATCACGACTTACCCTCAGCAGGACATCCTGGAAGGTGGAAAACATATGAACTTGTCTCTAGAAATTATTGGTGGCCAGGAATGTCTGTCTTTGTAAAGAATTATGTGACTGGCTGTGACATTTGTCAGCGGATGAAAAATCGCTCACAACAGCCATTTGGACTTCTACAGCCCAACAAGGTGCCGAATGGGCCTTGGGAAATCATATCTATTGACCTCATTACTCAGTTACCAGAATCATGTGGATACAATGCAATATGTGTTATTGTTGATCGTCTGACCAAACGTGCACACTTCTTCCCCATAACAAATCAATTCTCAGCGAAAGACCTTGCCAAGTTGTTGTATGATAGAATCTATCCATTACATGGGCTTCCACTGCAGATTATCTCAGATCGTGGAACACAGTTTGCAGCTGAGCTGTTCCAAGAATGGTGCAGATTACTTGGGATAGAATCAACAATGTCCACAGCTTATCATCCACAAACAGATGGTCAAACTGAACGAGTTAACCAGATTCTGGAACAATATCTTCGGTGTTACATTGATTACAATCTAAATGATTGGGCATTACTGCTAGCCGTAGCAGAATTTGCTTACAATAATCAAGCACATGAAGGTACCAAGGAGAGTCCATTCTTCTTGGAATATGGTCGTCATCCCAGGGCAGGTCCAACTCTCACCACTGAAGTCACACATAATGTGGATCTCAGTGATATCATACAAAGACGTCATGAAGCACAAGAACAGGCAAAGGCAGCCCTAAACTTAGCTGCTGAAAGGATGAAGTGGTACTATGACAAAGGAGTACAAAATGTCCCTTTCAAAGTTGGTGATAAGGTACTGCTGAATCTCAAAGACTATCAAACCACGGAACGAGCATTACAGCCTAGATATGAGGGACCTTTTGAAATCATTGAGCAGTTGTCCCCTGTCACTTTTAAGCTCAAGATGCCATCCAAATTCCGTGCATATCATCCTGTTTTTCATGCAAGCAAACTTGCCACCTACAATGAGCCAACAATTGTTGGGACAAAAGAGACCAACACCTGAACCTACTCTTGTCAGAGGAAAAGAGGAATGGGTAGTTGAAAAGATCCTACAACACCGTATCCGGGGTAGAACAACTGAATATCTTGTTCGATGGGAAGGTTTCACTCGAGACTGGGATACTTGGGAGCCTGCAAAAAATCTCATCAATGCCAAGGACAAGTTGGCAGACTACAAAAAATTGGGCTTACCAGCAGCTCGAGTGCTAGAAGTTGAAGAGGAATTCTTCTCGACGGAGCTCGAATCTGAAGAGGGGGTGATGTCACAGATTTTCTAGTCTTACCCCTATTCTTTGTGCCATGTGGTTATCATATCTTATCTTCTACTATATTTAGATATACAATTCTAGACTTAGTCTTTACCTGATGGAGATAGGGATCTAGATCTACTTTGTGGAAACTTCTCTATAGAATACTGTAAAGGGAGTTACGCTATTGGTCAATGAACTGTACCATGTGGAGTCAGTACCACCACCATGGGAACGGTTATCAGTCAGCAAGCCAAGACAATGCTGACTGAGCCTATTCTATTGCATCATCAGCATGGGAATTGCATCAGTCAGCATGGGAATATGCATCAGTCAGCATGGGAATATGTATCAGTCAGCATGGGAATGTGTATCTCAGTATGGGAATACACATGAGTCAGCATGGGAATACATATGAGTCAGCATGGGAATGTGTATCAGTAAGCAAGGTATCATAGGTCTTAATGGTATCTGGGGTCTTAGTTACACATGTATATAAGGTAGAGAGTCTGAGCCCTTAAGACTCAGACTCAAGAACAATCATAGTGTGCTTTTTCACTCAACTTGTACTTACACTTAGCTCTTGACTTTTTCTCCCCAACTCTTGCACAACAGAAGCAGGTGAGTATTGAGTTGTGATAGTTTTGTAACTTACTGAGGCCGAAGTGATGTTAACCGTTGTGCTTAAAGGCCGGCAATGCTAAGTTCATTTAGCATTGTGGGATCTACTGTATATAGCTGTTGTGTACTCATCAAGCACAGTCCTACTTCATGTGATGTTGGTGCACCATGGTCACTTTTTGTGCCATTACTCACCTTCTTAAGGGTTATGTGTGGTCACATGATTATCACTGAGCTGATCCCTTTTTGGTAAGGTGCAGTGCTTTATTTAGACTGCACAGCTTCCAGCCTCCAGCTGTCCTTATACTGGCTTTGGATACATTTGGTGCTGTGCATGTGACTCAGATGGACATTCCCTGGAATTATGCATTTCAAAGCCAAGTACCAGTGAATTGAACCTATGCTCATATGTAGGGTATGTTAGCATTTTGTATGGGACTGACTCGAAGTCATGTTAATCGTTGTGCAGCAAAAAGGCCGGCAATGCTAACTTCAGTTAGCATTGTTTGATCTACTATATATAGCTGTTGGAATGTACTCGTTCACACTCGTACTAATATGTCACGATGTGTGGCTAGATGGTCACTTTTTAGTGACATTTGCCCGCTCCTTAAGGGCTCATGTGTCCTCACATGAGTATCACTGTGCTAGATTCGTTTTTGGTAAGTGGCGGTCTTTATTTAGACTGCATAGCTTCCCGCGCTACCTGTCCTTATCTGGCTTTGGATCATGTGGTGCAGTGGCTTGTGACTCACTTGAAATCTATCTGGAATTGTTTTTCGAGTCCAGTGAATTGTATACCCATGCACTGGGGAAGTTAGCATTTTGTAACAGTATCTTCCCGCAATATCATGTTAATGGTTTTGCGAAAAGGCCGGCAATGCTAACTTTAGTTAGCATTGCTGGGATCAGTGCTATATATGGCTTTTGTGTACTCATCACACTGCTTCTTATGTGATGTGTTCAGATGTTCACCAATTTAACTTGTGACAAGGCTCCAAGTACTCTCCAAGTCCGCTTTACTCCTTTTTGAGCGGAAGACAGTCTACCGAGTTTCTATCACTTCTCGTACACGCAACCCTACGTTTTTATCTCAGGCGTTGGTAAAGCCCTGAATCACTTCAAATGCTCTTGGTGCCGATCTATCGACCACCCATCAAACTTCTGTCCGTGGTCCCAATATGCTACCTGGTACGGTCCCAGTGCCGCAACCCAGGCAGCCGCCAATCTTACTGCCGCTAACGACCCAAGCCAGCCCTACACGAACAACAACACAACCTATCCCGGTCCATACCAGGATAACTTCAATACCGGCTACCAGAATGGACCTCAGGGAGGGACCCGAGGAGGATACCGTGGTGGATATCGAGGTAACTACTGAGGAGGTTATAATGATACCCGGGGTAGAAGTTCCCGCAGGAGCAGGGGTAGCCGTGGAGGGCGAGGCTACTTTGGAGGGTATTAGACCTATTTCCCCTCGCATTCATGACACTAAATACCAGATTGAACCTTGTCCTAACAAACCTACATACACGTCACTAAGTATTTACTTTGATTTCTTTACTAAAACCTACTCTATACAAATCATTCCACCAAACTTACATACACGTCGCTAAGTATAAACTTTGATTTCTCCTACTAAAACCCACTGTTAACATTCTATACAAATTATTCATGTTCATGTAAACTTCTTAATCAAATGTGATATTTATTCAACTTTCTATAGTCCCTCCCTTCACTCAAATATGAAGTATAACAGACCGTGAATCTGCCACGCACTGATGCTAGTGTCTCTCTGGCATTGAATAGTGCTCCAAATGAGACTTGGCCTGGCACGGGCCTAAAGTGAGTAGTACTAAAAGAGTTCTAGCACCCTTGGTGTGCTGCTCGTTGTCCGACTCTTGATGGATAGAGTAAATCCATCCGGACTAATTTGGGTTCGCACCCCATTTAGTTCCATTATCTCTTCACGCTACAAGTTCAATACAAGGATCAAATTCAAACATTCTGGTTTATGATGACGACAACGGCTTCAGCCTCTCTAGCTCTGGAGGGGATGGCAGTTCAGCCGTCACTAACATCCCCAATGATAGAGATAGAGAGATCGGCGACGGCTATTATTTTTCTTCTTCTTCTTTTCCTCCTCCGACTGTACAAACTCAAACAACACCTGTTTCCAATGAAGTTACCCCACATATGGGTATTTTGCCTGCCACAAACCCATCTCTACAAAATATACGAAACACGACACCACCAAGGTGATCACAAAGAATACAAAATCAAGCCTCTCAACCTCTAAACATAAGACCTCCCCAACACATAAATCAACAGCATACTCAACAGCACATACTTCAACAACAAGATATTGACCTCAGTCACTTCAGGCACCCTCTCTAGGGTACCTACTTAGGTACATCTTTCTATGCATAGACTCCACCTAAGAGGTCCTAAAAACCCTGGTCATTCCAAAATGCTGGGAATTCCCAAAAGTACAGGGAATTCCCTCTAACATCCTCTGGGAATTCCCACATGTTCTTACTGAAGTCAATGGGAATTCCCGGTCATGTACTGGGAATTCCCAAAATGCCTCACAAAACTTGGGAATTCCCAGTATGTTGTTGGGAATTCCCCAATTTCTCCACACAACATGGGAATTCCCAGTATGCTGTTGGGAATTCCCCAATTCCTCCACACAACATGGGAATTCCCCAATTTCTCCATGCAACTTGGGAATTCCCCAGTTTGACACACAACTTGGGGGATTCCTGGTATACTTTACTCTTAATTATGATGAGGTTTTGGTGTGGGCATGTTTGGCTGCAGCCAGGTCCTGTGATCATGATCTGCAACTGATCACTTGATTAGATCAGCCTTATCATTATATAAGTATCAAAACTGAAGTCACGGGGGTTGCTCATTGTGGCTGACAGGGGCTGATATTGATAAAACCCAATATAGAAGAGATAAGATAGAGGTGTCTCGGACAATCTGGTCCCAATTTTTCTGCTGATTCTGAATCTGCTGTCCATTTTTAGATAGCAGCTGTGGCTAAAGAGAAAAATGCAAAATAAATTCCCAGAGCCGGCGATGAAAAATGAGGTAGGTGGATATATAGGGTTTTTTTAGGTCAGGGAATCCAAATACTTACTTGAAATCATGTTTCCTCGATATTTGAGGAGATATGACAGAAAAACTGCTCAAAAAGCCAAAAAAAAAATATTTGCCTTGGAGGACTGTAAATAACCAGTTCTCAAAATGACCAAAAGGGGTAGGATAGTATATTTCTGATGGGAGAACTCAAATGTTTAATTTGTTTTGATTTTTTTACAGGCATGGACATAATTAAAAAATATTGCTTAAAAAGCTCAAGACTGCAAATAACCAGCTCTGAAAAATGGGAAAAAGATAGAATAACACATTCCAATGGTAAACTCAAATTTTTAATTAAAAAATATGAATATACAAGGAATTATGCTTAAAAAGGCAGAAATATGTTTTTGATATAGGGACCATAATTACTCAGCTTAAAAGTATTTAGATAGAGCAAAGCTTTTTCATATATGACACTTTGTGTGTATATTTAGATTCTTGTGATTCGCCTAATTTTATAGTGTGCCTATTGTGAAGTCTCAATAGATTTATATGCATAAAGCAGATAGCCAGGGTATGGACATTGATTTTGTACTTAGTGCTATTAATCAATGAGATATCATCATTCTTTCTATTCATGAATCAACAGTATGATTTATGGCCTAGTCCCCTAATATCTGTTACACTATGCAGATTGTTGAAAAGTATGTTTCAATGAAATGCTACATGAAGATAATTAAGTGTGATGAATGTACATAAGGAATCATCAGCAATATTGTTATATTACTATCATAATTCTACTCTAAATGTATCTTTACTGTTGGATATGGTTCATAAACAGAGGAGACTTATGATACTAGTATAGCAATATTAGTTCCTGAATGGTCGATATACATTCATTACACTAATTATCATTTGTGTAATAGGATCCAAACATATGTATTACATGTAGTATTTCATTTGAATATGCTTTTCTACAATCTGTGTGTATAGTACAACTTGTATTGGTGTACCAGGAATTGATTCGTACTGCTGATTCATGAATATAAGGCTGAAATCTCATTGAGTCCTAAATGCAGATTGAATGTCCAGATCATTTGGGTATAAGGTTGGTATCTCTATTGTATCATTTGAGATGGTACACACAACAAGATATAAAACAGGTATTAGCTAGGGAACAGTGTGTATACTGGGTGGAATACCAGTTTATCAATGTGTATTAGTAAAGGTCTATGTTGATCAAGTCTTAACAAAAAAAACTATACTCAACTTATACACCACTTTGCGTTTCCTATATAATCTTCCATACATTGTTACTCTCAATTCTAGTTTCCACTCTTCACCATGCATCAGTGTCAATTACCTAGTATTTGTACCAATGCATACACTATTCATATGTACAGACATCATTCACTTAGGCTCAGGGGAATATTCCAGTAGTCTGCAAGGAAGTGGCTTATTTGTTCACTTATTGATACATATAAATGTTACAGTCTTGAGCTTTTTAAGCAAACGAAAATAATTAAGAGAGAAACCAATAAATAAACAATGGAGTAGACACATGTCACCCATTCACTCAATTTAAAAAACTCCAGACGAATGAACTATGATAGACATTAAATCTTCCAGTCATAAGGAAACAGTAAAAGATAATGTAAGGTTATATGACTCTGTAAGTAAATAGGTAAAGACCGATGGTCGAACACTCACGATGTATAGAAGTTGATGGTAATACAAGAGTTCACAAAGGTGAAACTAGTAGTTACTTTCGTGCATACATGATAAAGGGAAATGAGTTCAAGTAAAGTGAGTTAGTATTATTGTAAGAATCACCCATACAATTCCAAGAACGGGAAATAGTAAATTGGAAGGTTGGGGGAAAAGAAGACGATAGTGTCTGTTTTTAGCCGACAGGAAGCATTAGGTACATAGACAGGTAGATCTAGAATTTTTAACGATAACCTACTTGGATAGACTCACTCAAAGTTAGATCTGGGTTATGAAAGAGTTGGTAAAAAAAGAATACTTGTAGTGATTCTATCTAGTAATCATATAATTTTTGACTTTAACATCAAAAAAAGAAGGGTCTGGCAATATTAAATTAACGATAGAACCTATATATATGGTAGTGATGAATGTGTCTGTGAACGTAATTAACATTGACAGAGGTAGACGGAAAGATAGAGACAAGACGACAAGATTAATGATACAATATAAATAGTGACATGACATATGTACATGTGCGTCAACGGTGTCGAAGATGTGGTGAGACAACAGTATGAATGAAGTAACGGAGTAGTAACGACAACACAAAGTATAGAGTATTGATATAACGAACAGAGAGAGTGGTGACGACGACGGTTAGACAACTCGAATGAACGACGATATCTTGATGACGTAATCAACGTATCAAGACTATCCAATACCCGGATGGTTCGAAAGTGAGACATACAGTTATAGTAAGTTAAAAGGATTGACCCAGGGATCATCGATACTGTCCTGTTAGGATTGGCACGAACAAAATGGTATAGCACTGTCTCAAGGGGTCATACTCCTCTACGAGGCGGACCTTACAGCATCGCCATAACCGTTCTAAACGTCGGTCACCTGTATACAGTACAGGGTAAGTATCTACGTGACTACTACTAAAAACGCTCGCCACTACTACACAGGTCGGACGAAGCAAGCTACAGTAGTCTTGGAAGGAATTACGTGATACCCGACTCCACACACTGAAGATAGTCCTAAAAGGTTATACCACGACCTGGGACAACGACAGGACCGCACCGCACCTGTCGTGAACCTTGGTTGTATGAAACTGCCGGGAACCAAACGTAACAGCTTGAACCACCATTAGGAAAAATCGGACAAATGTAGAAAGTCGTTGTGCGACTACACCTGAAATGACAAGAAGTATGGGTACCGGAGTAGGCCAACGACAGTGAAAGACACGGACAGCTTTCAGAGAACCGGTAGCGTTGGAAAAAGAAGATCAAGTTACCATACGTCCTTGAGGGTTTATGAACGTCGAGACGTAGCAGTGAAAACGAACGAACGCCGTCAAAGTTGTGGACTTGACGTACCTTTTAACGGTCGGATGCTGATAATAGACCCCTCCAGTTTTTCGTCCGTTGCATGACTAGGAGGTCATTCAGTACAGTTAAAGGAATCTGTAGTTAGAATTCAGAAGTTATTGAACTTAACGATAGTTCGTAAAGATACTACGTACAAAGTTACGCAGTAGAGTTTTACACATTCTCTCGACCAGCTCCAGTGTCATATCCACCCTAGTAACTTTGTTATAACCCTCTTGAACGAGACCTCACAGGACGTACAGGAGTAGGACTTTTCTAGAAGGTGGTTTGACCTTTTTGCCAGGGGACTTAAGTGAAGTCCGTGGGGGAGATCCCATGGATGAATCCATGTAGAAAGATACGTATCTGAGGTGGATTCTCCGGGATTTTTGGGGCCAGTAAGGTTTTACGACCCTTAAGGGTTTTCATGTCCCTTAAGGGAGATTGTAGGAGACCCTTAAGGGTGTACAAGAATGACTTCAGTTACCCTTAAGGGCCAGTACATGACCCTTAAGGGTTTTACGGATGTGTTGAACCCTTAAGGGTCACAACCCTTAAGGGGTTAAAGAGGTGTGTTGAACCCTTAAGGGTCATACGACAACCCTTAAGGGGTTAAAGAGGTGTGTTGAACCCTTAAGGGGTCGTACGACCCTTAAGGGGTCAAACTGTGTGTTGAGCCCCCTAAGGCCATATGAAATGAGAATTAATACTACTCCAAAACCACACCCGTACAAACCGACGTCGGTCCAGGACACTAGACGTTGACTAGTGAACTAATCTAGTCGGAATAGTAATATATTCATAGTTTTGACTTCAGTGCCCCCAACGAGTAACACCGACTGTCCCCGACTATAACTATTTTGGGTTATACCTTCTCTATTCTATCTCCACAGAGCCTGTTAGACCAGGGTTAAAAAGGCGACTAAGACTTAGACGACAGGTAAAAATCTATCGTCGACACCGACTTCTCTTTTTACGTTTTATTTAAGGGCCTCGGCCGCTACTTTTTACTCCATCCACCTATATATCCCAAAAAAATCCAGTCCCTTAGGTTTATGAATGAACTTTAGTACAAAGGAGCTATAAACTCCTCTATATTGTCTTTTTGACGAATTTTTCGGTTTTTTTTATAAACGGAACCTCCTGACATTTATTGGTCAAGAGTTTTACTGGTTTTCCCCATCCTATCATATAAAGACTAACCTCTTGAGTTTACAAATTAAACAAAACTAAAAAAATGTCCGTACCTGTATTAATTTTTTAT
>ML179791.1:10744-40441 GCA_004369135.1 Dendrothele bispora CBS 962.96 | reverse complement strand
AACATACACAAGTAACTCAAACAACCCCAGTTCCAATAAAAGTCGAACTTCCGAACGTACCATAAGTGGTCGACGAAAACGGTATAGATAACTGAATCATTATGCTGACCATAACAGTTACAGGGATAAGAACTCACTTATTTAACCAAATCAAGTTTCTAGATCTTGCATAACTTTACCAAGAAGGGTCTAAGCTCGTTCTCTAAGGTGTACCCAGAGATCGTCACCAGCGTAGGTGTTAGTGCTGGTAAAGATGAGGGTCATTCTGAGGAGGTGAGTTTCATTTGAAGTTGGAGGCTAAACCTTATGAAGACCCGTAAGGAAGGAGACGAACTTTAGTAAGATAAAAGAACGGAACTTCGCACGAGTTGGTGCAAATTGATATGGGAGGACCGAATACGAGAGAAGACGTATGTCGCACGAGTTGGTGCCGACAAATACATACTAATAATGTAGTACAAGACTGAGACATGATGAAACGGTACAAAAGGCACCATAAGTTAGTTCACTGAACGCAAGAAAAAAGTTCACAAACAACTTATCTCGACGGTTACAACTCGGCAATTTCACGGTAGGGAAAGTGTTGTGTACCCCACTGGTTTATTAACATGTGTCTAGTGGAATTTAATCCCAATCGATACATTAGTTTGTTTTTCGCTACGGGCTTTCGATATTAAAAGTTATGTATTCAAGTTTTAGGATCAGATTTCGGGGTTTTTAGTAGATGTTTGTTGTAAAGATTATTAGACATACATGTTTTCTCTCCCTTTTCCCGCGCGCGGTTCCTTTCACCATTTTTCTTCATAGTATTTCATCACGCTCACAAAGTATTGTATCTCGGCACTGGGCCTCTCAAACAGGTTCGTCGCACTACGGGGTTCAGGAGTCCGTATCGGTCGGTCGGTTTACTTGTGGTTTTCACCTTCAGAATTCAGTTTTCTTTGTGCAGTTCTTCTATTAGTGAATGACGACTGAGGACTCATTTCAGGATCAGTGACGCGGAAGTTTCATACATCATTTGGATCTTGTATAGGGATACGCCGTTTTGTAGCCGGTCTCCCAATACCCTTTTTTTTATGTGTCCTTGACACATTGAGTTGCCCTTAGGCAACATCGTCAACAGGTGTTTCTCTGTTTGACATCCAGGAACACTAGACCAGGCGAAGCCTGTGAGGTCCCTGCCGCCGGTGGGTGGGACCAAGTGTGAGCCTGGGAGCGGGAGTCGCTACCTCTCTCAACTTTCTCGCAGCGTTCGCTCTGCGCCTAAAAAACTTGGTTGTTCTAGTGCACTGTAGAAACATTAGGCACTAGAAGGTGCTGTGCATATGTCGTTCCTGGACAGTAACAGGCTCAGCGAAAAGAAGCCTAAAATCGACCTTAACTGGGTCGCCGAAGCTGTTAGGTCAACAGGTCTCCACGCACCTCGAAACGCGACAGAAAGAAAAGCTTGACCTTCCAAGAGTTTCAGTTCAAAAGATCACATAAGATACCCGTGACTCAGCGCTGCCACTCAAAACAACAGCCAGCAGAAAAAAAGCAAACAAACACTGTGAGACGTGCGACCACCACTCGACACCCAACCCAGAAGCCAAAGCAACTACCCTCCAAGACCTTTACAGCTACATAGCTCGACATCGCCCAAGAGCCCGCCAGAGCCTTCTGGCTTTCCGAGGAAACGACTGCCTGAACTACTGCCTGGTCCGCCACGATGCCACGATGCAACTACCTTTTAACCCGAGTGATGTGCTACAATTTGTGACTAAGACTGTCCCGGATGGGGAACAAAAAGAAAAACTGATTGAAGACATTGTCCAGACAGAGGTTCTGGATTCTCTGAAAAATTCAGCTGACCTAAAATCAGCTGGACTAGATGGTTTTCTTGTTGATCTGTTTAAAGCCTTGAACCACCACTTTCCTAAAAATAAAGAGCAGAGAAAGAATGGGAACCAGGAGATCCCAGTATTTGATGTGGTAAAAGCCATGACCATACTCTTTAATGACATCCAAAAGTATGGACTTATAGAAGGGTCCACATTTAATGATGGATGGATGTGTCCTATCTACAAAAAGAATGATCCAGAAGATATTGCCAACTACCGCCCAATAACTATTCTCAATGCAGACTATAAAATGCTAATGAAAATCTATACTGCCCACTTAACGCCTGTTACACCAAATCTTATACATCCCAACCAAGCAGGATTTATGAAAGGGCGTAAGATTGATGACCAAGTTCTGTTGACCAGATTTTTCATTGAATATGCAGAAGAAGAACTCAAGAATGGGGCCGTAATTGGTCTTGACCAGGAGAAAGCCTATGACAAAACAAGACATCAGTACCTTTGGAAAGTGCTTGAGGCTTATGGCCTCCCTGCAGCATACATCAACACAATTAGAGACCTTTACACTAATGGGACCACAGTTGTCTACATAAATGGGGAAAAAAGTGACCCCTATCTGGTAATCAGAGGAGTCAGACAGGGTGACCCTCTGTCTTGTCTACTTTTTAATCTAGCCATCGAACCACTTGCTGAAATGCTCCGTCAATCTGACCTAAAAGGAATCCAAATCCCTGGACATCTAGAACGCCTTGTCACAACATTGTTTGCAGATGATACTACGGTATTCGTAGATTCAAGTGATGATTATAACCATCTGGTTGACATACTTGACCGCTGGTGTGTGGCATCAGGTGCTAAGTTCAATGTATCAAAAACAGAAATAATACCTACTGGCTCTCCAGCATACCGTGAATCCCTTGTATCCACACGCTCCATCCACCCAGACCAAGCACCTATACCCCAAGGGCCAAAGATTAATAAAGATGGAGAGTCAAGCAGGATGTTAGGAGCGCAACAGGGGAACCTTGTTAACCCTGATGCCATCTGGGTACCAATAACGAATCGAATGGAGAACATTCTAGATAGGTTACAATCAACCCATCCAACACTGGAAAGTGCCAAACATATTGTTAGAAATACTATTGCCTCCTTTACCGAGTACTTTGTCCGAATAGGAGAAACATTGGGTCCCAGAGCAAAGACTCTTGAGAAACTCCAAAGACGATTCATTTGGAACAATGCAAAAGTTCCCCCCCTGAGCTATGACCAGCTCTCACAAGAAACAAATAATGGTGGAAAGAAATTCTTCAATATTCATCACCGAAATGATGCCATTGCTCTAATGCACCTCAAAACATATCTCAACATTGCAGAAGACAGAGCTCTATGGGCTTTTTTTGCAGACCACTTGCTTAGTAAAAACTGCCTTCTGTCATCTACCTCACGTCTGGAAGCAAGAATTAACCCTTTCCTCCAAAACTGGCGCCCAAATATACATAAAGTGAACCCTGTCCTCCGACAATTTGTGAAGTCAGCAGACAAATATGGTGTTGAACTTGACCATTCCCAAATGAGTAATGGTGCAAAGAGACAATTGCCACTATGGCACCATGTTGGAGAGCTCTCCACAAAGCACCAATATAATAACAAACCCACCAGCCAGTGCCTATGCACCCACCATAAAGTACTTTTTGTAGGTGATGCACTTGACTTCGCACAGAGACTTGATGACCCTCAACACTTCCCAAGATGAACTTGCATGTGTGATAAATGTGTATATGACAGGGATATATCTAGTTGCAGCAATCCTCATGCCTGCCTACTTGAAGCACATCTACGCCTAACACAAATCGATCCAGCTTGGCTACCTTGCCAGCCCCAGGGGGAACCAGTACCAACTCTTACCTCCACTGATGAGAATGATACCATTATGAAACCTACCACACTGAGTAATAATATTGCAGACTCCTTCCGAGTCTTTACCAAGTACATCCCAAATGATCATGTTGGCCTACTGTCAGAAGATATATCTGAATCCCACTTCTTTACACCTACTACACCACCACTCCCCAATCAAGGGGACATCACCTTGGTTTCAGTACCTACCTACCTTAAGGTACCTAATGACAGAAGCAGACATGGCTTCGGGGTCTGCTCAACTGACCCACAATTCCCAGCTATCAATATAAGAGTCCCAACACACATACACCAGAACAAAATTACTGCAGAAGCACTAGGCCTCATCTATGGGCTCCTAAACACCCATACCTCAACCCCACTTCGCATCATCGTATATAGCAAATCGCTCTACTTAGCACTCACTAAGAAGAAGGAAGAACTGAGAAACTGTGGCCTTATAGGGGTCCGAAATGCAAGAATTCTACAAGCACTATTTCACTTACTAGACTTACGACAAGCACAGACAGCGTTCCGACAACTATCAGACATAAACCCAATGTCATGCCACTGGGGGCAACTCCTCCATAAAGCAGAAGCACTTGCCAAAGATGGAGTGAATAAAGAGGATGCTGATCAGATAGATCTTTCTAAGGCTCCTCAGCCTCCTATTTGTGGTGCTAAATTATCCACCCTCACTCAATCCCTGGCAACAAAAGGTGTTCGAGCCTCCCGAGCACTTAAACCAAGGAAAACTACAGAGAAAATTACTGGCTTGGTCCAGCAAGCTATTCTTAACCAAAGCGGAAATCTACCGGAAAAAGATTCAATATGGCGTGCAATCAAAACCAAGAACTACACAAGACGTGAAAGGAACTTCCTCTTCCTGGCTATGCATGGTGCACAAAGGATAGGTAAATATTGGACCAATATTCCAGGGTACGAGGACCGTGCCATATGCAACCACTGTAATGAAATTGAGGACATGGAACATATTCTCTTTAAATGTAACTGGCCAAACCAGTGCAATATCTGGGGGGAAGCTGCCAAAATGTGGCCGGATAGCTATGGCCATTTCCCAGTTGACTCACTAGGGCTGGTCCTAGGCTGCGGCCTCCTGAAGATTAAAGTCAAACAAGAGCAAATGGAGAGTGCAAGACGACTACTGCAAATCCTAGTGTCCACTACTGCGCATCACATTTGGAAACTCCGAAATGAGAGTGTCATAAATCGAGATGGAGATTCCATCTCAAGACCTGAATCAATTCAAAAATGGTACCATTCATTAAACGACCGCCTCACAATGGATAGAATTCTAACAAATCGCAAGAAATTCGGTAACCGAGCGTTATCGTGTGGTCTTGTGGAAAATACTTGGCTCCCACTAATTGAGCCTAAACCCCCAGATGGATGGGTAACAGATCCCGAGGTTTTAGTGGGTATCAGGCAACCAACCAATATACTTAACAATACCAATACCAATCTGACGGATAGTGATGATGATGATTGAGAGACCTGGAGTCCCACACTACAGTGGCAGGTTCCACTGTGTGCGTAAATTTGCATTTCCTCGGGAGTGGTACTAACTCTCCTTGAGACTTGGAGGTTTATACTTTCCCTCCTCAAATACGTTTGCTCCTGCCGGGGCTTGCATATAGCAGCTGCCGTTAACTCATATGCAGGGACAGCTAAATATAGCCAAAAAATAAAAAGCCTTTGTGAAGAGTTGGCTGAACTTGAAGGTGTCAAGAACAGCTCAGCTGAGAACAAGGAAGCCTCTCAGGCCACCACACAGGGTCAGAAACAAGCAAAGCGAGATAGATAGAAGTGAGAGAGCCAACAATGGGCCTACATCAACATAGTACTGAGGCAGAGCTGAGCAGTATGTACTAAAGGGACAAAGTGGACAGACTAGGGAACTATCTACAAAGCTATGAAGTATATATGTAAAGAAAGAACAATGGTAGATCAGGAAGCAATGATGGAATGGCCATGGAATGATAATCATGTATCTAAGAGATGTCAGTATGCACAACAACATTGATCAATCAGAGAATGATACATCAATGGTATGGAAGCTAATGATCTGGAACCAAGGTAATGAAACTAATGGTAAATAGAAGAAGGTACAGAGGCAGTTCGTGACAGAAGCTACGGTAAAACGCAGGGGAAACTCGCTATGAAGCACTGGCAGCTATGAGCGCAAAAACACACACACAACCACACAACACAAACAGCACAAACAACCCAAGGGCTAGTTGTGTCGAGCAAGTTAACCCACGTTTTGTTAGTTCGGGGGGTTCAGAGATAGGATCCTTTATCAAGTAACTTTAGAACACGTTGACAAAGTAGAGTATATTGAAATTAACTCTAAGTCCTTCAAAACCGATTGACTCTTCGACTAATCACAAAGTCTGATTTTAAATAAAATCCGACTCTCATCAAAACGTCTTCTCAAACACACAACACTTGGAGTATCGAACGTGTTTCATTGGTTTGTCTAACTCTACAATGTCGGGATGTAGGCTAAACGGAAAGTTGTAACACTATGCACACAGGGCACTAGCACTACGAGGTATGTGGCAATTATAGTCCCTGTAGACTCAGAGTTCTCAACTGCAAAGTGCTGTCACTAAGCTGTCCACCAAGAAACTCTAATTTTGAAAAGCCCAGCCACCAGCAACGCTCTGCCAGTTCAGAAACTGTACTTTTCAGACCCTTACTAGTCAAGTCCCTGTGGACAGGAGCTAGGCAAAAGTATAAGCTGGCAGATTTTAAGTGCTACCAAAACACTGAGACCAACGCAAGAAAAACTGATTTAAGGCTAGAGTCTGACTTTGCAATACCAAGGACATTTATACTGCTATCCTCATTGAACCACAGTGCCCTTGGGCTCCATCATAAGACTAAATTCGGACGTCGCAATACCAGAGACATTTATACTGCTATCCTCACTGGACCACAGTGTCTCCGAGCTCTGTCACACTTAAATCATGCTTCCTGGCGAGTAATCTGATTTTCTGGTACATATATACAGGCCTTTTATACTACAAGCAGAGAGACTGTCACAAGAAAGATACAGAAACAGTAGATACTAGAGAGATCGAGAGATATACATTTTTCTTTTACTTTATATGGCAATTTCAGAGACAAAACAGAAATAAAACTAAAGTCCATTTTAAAACATATGTGAGTTCCAGTCCATCTTCATATATAAAATATTAGGTCAAGTTGAGTCAACCTTTTTGGATCGGATTTTGCTACGTGTCAGTGTGGCACTGGCCCTTGCTATCCACCACTTCCGTATGACTCCTCCATGATAAAGCATCATTTATCTGTGTATCCGGTGACACTCCATTGGATCACTTCAAAATCAGCTATTGTGATTGGCTCTTCAACACCTGCACACATGTGGCCTCTATGTGTCCACTACGTGTCTATCTTTCCTCCTACGTTGTCCTGTCATTATTGACATGGAAACAGATTTTACTACTCCTGGTTCCTGTCAGATTTTCCTGACTCCGAAATCAGAACATCTTGTGAATCCCTTTATTACCAATTAGACTAGACGTCGGTCTGGCCAGATGGCAATAGCTCTACTGTCAATCTGTTATGTCCGATTTAAGCCTACAAGCTTTTCTTGCTAAGCCCAACCTTGGACCTTGTAGCTGACAAGCCCAACATTCAAGTTTCCTCCTTCCCGTGGATATAACTAGAGTAATCCTATCGCTAATAAGATCCGATTATATCTTACTAGACAATGTGCAGCATACGGATGATCAGATGCATACTTAGACAACATAGTACATAATAACTTGATAGACTTGTCAATACTACCTTAGTTACAGTTCCATGGTTGCTTCAGTACGACTTGGGTAAAGTCGGATTTTACTGGCACCTCAATAGGACCTTCATTACTTAGCAAATTCACTAAGCTCCAGTACATATAGCTCTAGCTTTTGGTTAACAGCTTGGGAATAGCTTTAATCCTCAGTTTCCCTCAGTATCCAGGCTCACAACTATGTTATTCACATAATTAATATCGGATTTTGAGCCTAGAACCACAAAATTGGCTCATCAACAGATCACCCTTTTGTGTACTTTTCGTATCCACTGCTAAACCATCTTATACAGCTCGCTCAATCATCGAAGGATATGATATCCAGATAGATTGGTTCTGTCGAAGCCTCTTGGAATCCAATGACCGTATTTTCCAGCTTTATACAGAACTTCAGGCCTTCAAAGCAGAGGTGAAGGACTGGGCATAGTTTATTGTCTGTGTGCAGACTCGTCAAAACGTTTGACCTGCTTTTTTTAACAGAACATGCGGACTCTGCTTCATGTACTTTTGTGCTGATAAATCTGCTTATTTTTGTGAAAAAGATCACCCATTCAGAGTCTTTGGAGTGCATATATGCACCTGTCTTCTATTGACGATTTGTAACTCCGCCAACCTTTGCTTTATAAAGCGACGTGTCCTAACCTGCTAACAACATCTCCAACTCCCATCTTCTCTTCCCATGTCAGGTTCCAACAACTCTTCACGGTCTAAGACGTGTTCAATGCCTTCTACATGTCAAGGCCGTTTAATGACATGTCAACGGAGGCTTTCTCCTGCACAATCTCGTTCTCCTAGTCCACCAGTTGGCCAAGATGATGCTGAAGATTCTTCTGAGGGCGATAATCATAAGCAAAAGGCACACGTTACTCTCACCAAAGCCCTTCATAACAAGAGGAAGAGAAAGGGTGATGGGTGTGTTTCTCTTGTTCCTGTACATGTTGTATGCTCACTTCTGGCTACAGCCATCTTCCTTGTTCAGACCTCACCCACTTCAAGAATGCAGCGTGTTGTTTCTCCTGCACATGGTCTCCGTTTATCAATTGGAGCTGGGTCTTTAACACAGGCCTTGAACGCAATGAGGTTATTGATGAGGGCTGCAAGAATGTGGCCCTGGATGATCCTGAGTGGTACGTTAATCTGCTGTGTAGAACTAGACAACACCAAAACAAACACCACAAAATGAGTCTGTATAGGTATACAATCTAGCAAGTTTGTAGTGTGAGTTGAAAGGACAGAACCCTTCAAGGTCTTTGTAGTGATATAGGTAGTAGGTAAGTTCAAAGTTTCGATGGTTTGGATGTGGGATTCAAATATAGGCAATCAATAGGTCAATTGGTCAAGTCAAGGCAACACAATATGGGTCAAACAAAGGTCAAATAACAAGGTCACAATTTCAATGGTCAAATAACAACACAAATCAATCAAAGGTCAAATAACACAATTTGTTCAATCAATATAGGGTGCTGAACCCGAAGGTAACAGACTTTGAATGCGATTTTTAGGTTTAGACTTTCTTGGAACTACAACTGGTATGATCAAGCCGGATACTTATATCTGTAGAGTGACCAATATCACAGCTGCGTGTCCACAGTACTAATCTGCCTTTTCAACGCCAATCCTGGACCCTATTTATACTACTGTAAATAAGAAACTATCAAACTTGAGAGTCTGACAAAATAAACTAAAAGAAACTATTTAAATGTCCTTTGTCCATGCGCTAGTACCAAAACTGGGTATAGTCCTACTCGATATAGTACTCGGTCCATGTATAATACTACATTGTTTCAGAATATTCACTTTCTACGTTGTAGTCGATCGTACTCGATCGCAACTGTTCAACCGTTCTTCACATTTGATTCTTTGGGTCACGATATTGGAACTTGCGGTCGCCTGTTCTACAGCTTTGCGTCCAAGTTATGATATTCTCGATCCTCGCAGTGTATCAGTAAATCCATTCTAGACTCCAATATCTACAGCTTTTACCCCTTCGATCAAGGTGGCAACTCCGTTGTATTCTTTATGTCGTCACTCATTGCCAATCTAATGGATGTTTTACATGGGTAGGCAGTTATTATACACCTCCACAATCGGTCCTTCTAGATTTCCATCGATCTCAATTTGCATAGTTACTCCTAGCCCAGACGTAGTCTGTGATCAGTAAGTAGATTGTTATGTGGCGTGCTTTGTGGCAACTCGGCATCAAGCCGAAGGTTCGATTCCCATTTGTAACATTTCCCCTTCCCTTAGGATCGCGACAATATATACAAGTCGAGAGCGTCCAATATGCTGTTCCTCCCGATATCAGTAGTTACCAACATCAGTCCCAAGTCATTATCGAAGGTTTTTACAATCTCGAGACTAGTGGCATAGGCCATAATAACCTTGAATCAATAATAATCCGAAGTCATTTCACCATATCTAGCTTTAGTAGCTATATCACACTTTGACTGACAGTTTAGGGCTCACTACAGTCCTCTTATTCCCCTTAAAAGATACAATATCGGCACTCGTAGTCGCAATATTGGCACTTAAAATGTGAGAATTTTCGCACGGCGTATTAACGTTTTGTATCTTTATATCTGCATTCACTTTTTTCAATTAGTTTCATAGCTCCAGAGTGCTTGAGCTTTATGACAAGCTCATTGGAGTCGTTCCAGACGCTGCAGCTTTGTTGGAGGAGGCAGTCAGTAATGAGTCTTTGGATGAATTGGTTACCCAGGTATTTTTTTCTTTTTTTTATATCTGCTTTTAATGAACATCGTTGCATATATGACCATCGCTGCAAGCAGTTCCATTTCAAATGATATCCGTGACTTCAAGGAACGCATTCTCGACTGGGCAAAACAATCTCTTGACGTTGAGACCTTTGACTCTCCTCTCATATAAGAGGATGGAAAGAAGAGCAACTGCAGTTGGCATCATCCTCAGATTGGCTGTCTTCTTTGCACGCCAGTTAAGCTGGCAGAGTTTGATAAGAATCCTGAGAAGTACTATTCCTATTTGTTTCTTATGGCTTTGTTTAACAATATTTGGCTGTAGTTTCTGTGCTCGTGTCCAAGAACATTCCATTCATATTAACCACAAACATTTCCCTTCCTGCTTCTATAGTGATGGTGGTCTGAAGGCCTCCACAGACTCAAAGTTTGTATGCCATAACTTGCTGATTGGTTTGATCTTATTCAAGGTATGTTAACTGCATTTCTTTTCTAAATTGTTTGTTCATTGTCTTCTCAGGCTTGGGTCAACATCTTCTTGGGTGAACACACTGCCGACATGTACATTGCTAATGAGGGGACTTTTTGCGTTTCGAAAAAAGGGAAGGCATATCAATACGATATTCACAGAATTACCTATAGGACTATTGCTTATGTCTCACTTCTGGTATGTCTTTACGTTTCTTTTGCTGTTCTTAATTTATTTAACACTGATAACTAGGTTCGACACTCGCTTTTGGCCTCAAGTGATTGGAGAACTGATGATGGAGCCATTGTTAAATGTTCTGTGTTTGATGCTGTTGTTGCTCTCTTCACACTACGGGCAAGAACGACTTTCCGCAGTGAGGAAATCGTGAGGAAAATTTGAGGAAATTGTGATCGACCAATAGGAATGCTCGATCACAATTTCCTCAAATTTTCCTCACGATTTCCTCACTGCGGAAAGTCGTTCTTGCCCGTAGTGTCAAAGATCCAAAATTTATGCAGGACTTTTGGAATGATGAACTGTTAAAATATTGGAATTCGTTTGTTATTTTTTCTTAAGTTTCTGGTCATCCGCTTATATCTTTCCCTTCAGTGAGCTGGGTTGGATGCTCCCTTCTGCTGATGAACCTGATGGTCTGGAGTCTGATGATGATGAAGATTCCTTGCGCAACATGATGTTGGCCCTTGTCCTCGAGCAGAAATGTCAGGCTGATTGGTCTTCATCTTTGTCTCCATCTTCTAGCCATATGCCACTGGGAAACGATTCGGATTCTGGCCCAAGACAACCTGCATCTTCAAGCTCCGACAGCGTGTCTGGTAGTGATTTGGATCAGGGACTGTAGTTGGAGTATCCTATTCCTTCTGTACAGGTACATTTTGTGCGTTCGATGTTTATATTCTTACTTATATGTATATTCCTTAGTATTTGTTTCGATCGTTTGCAATCACTTGTTCATTTCTTTCTGTAAGGCTTTCTTGCTAGTGTATGTACAGCTGTAGCTGTCAGATCTCTTAAGTATAGTCCAATAAAATGTAATTTTGTTTTTTAGGATGGCCCGATAAGTTTCTGATAAGCTTTGACAAAGCTTTTATATACTAGAGGTGCCATAAACCAGCATAGAGCTTCTGTCCAGCATTCCAGCACCAGAAAGCAAAGTCATGGGGTTGCTTATTGTGGCTGATAAGGGCTGATATTAATAAAACCCGATATGGAAGAGATAAGATAAAAGTGTCTCAGACAATCTGATGCAGAATTCTTGCCCAATTATGGATCTGATTTCCATTTTGGATAGGTCCTGTGGCTGAGCCGCTGAGGAGAAAAATGCAAAATAAATTCTGGGAGCTGGTGATAAAAAATATGAAAGGGGGTATATAGGGGTAATTTGGGTTGGGGAATCCGAATTTTCACTTATTTTTTTTTGATATCTTTAGCCGTTCCTGAGATATCCAAGAAATACAGCTGAAAAAAGCAGGGAAATGCATTTTTCCTTCAGGTGGCTGCAAAAAATTGCCTTTAAAAATCCCAAAAGTGGGCATATAGGGGTAATTTGGGCCGAGGAATCTGAATTTCAACTTATTTTTTTGATATCTTTAGCCGTTCCCAAGATATTCAAGGAATACAGCTGAAAAAAGCCGGGAAATGTATTTTTATTTCAGGTGGCTCCAGATAATTGCTTTTAAACATTCTGAAAGGAGGTAGGATAGTGTAATTTAGGTCAATGGATCTGAATTTTCAACTTCAATTTCAATATGTTACCTGGCTCCCAATTTATTCAAGAAATATAGCTGCAAAAAATGAAAAATTTTACTTTTAGTTCAGGGCTCTTAATAAAATGACCAACATGGATAGCATAGTCAAGGCTAGACCAAGGAATCCAAATTTTTAGTCTTTATCCCAACACCCTCAGTGGTTCTGAGGAAATTCAAGTAATACTGCTCAAATTGTCCTTCTTCATTTCAGATGGCTGCAAATTGTTTCCACCAGAAAGAAGAGTATAGTCAGCTTATGAGCAATGCTTTCATACATCAAGCCCTCACTGTGATATCCAACATATATGTACACCATAGATTACAATCTTGGGGGCTGCAAATAAATGTCTTTAAGAATGAACAAGAGGGGTGGTACCATCCAGTTTAGCAACCATCGTCATGAAATCAATCATTATACACATAGACCACAATTCTAATACAAATCTTCAATGCCACTGTATCAGTCTAACAGTACTGGGATAATTAACCAGTAAGATATCAGAAATTACTGATAACCTCGTTAAAGAGTGTAATGTGCTGAGCATTAGTTGAAATTATCCAAACCCCAGAAATATTAGCAATTCTTACATGTTAGTATCTGACATCAATACTCATCTATTTAATATTGTGTACAATACCAGGAAGCTATCAATACTTATAACAACAAATACTCTCAACTTTCTCCAAGTTTATCAGGTCAAATCTGAAATTCCTCTACTATTTGTTATGATGTGCAGCACAGGAAATAATGTGTATAGACACATTTCCTTGGAGTTTCAAATTTCTGGTTACAAGGCCAGAGTTTATCAAGGGATATTGATTGTCTTGAAACCTTGAACCCGAGCCCATCAACAATCATGTGGTCTTGTTTTTTTGACCCAGTAACAGATCCAACTCTTTTCCACAAGCATCATTATGTACGATGGTGACCACACATTCTGAGATCTATGGAATCAAAAAGAACTGTATAAATCTATGTGTAGCAAGGTTACAGTTTCTTATGTGCTAAATGACACAACGCTTCCAAAGACTCTCAAGCCTAAAGATGACTCAGCGCCTCTAAGCCACTGCTGGGTGCCCTTTCAAAAGGCATGTGACTTCATTCTGAGCGGAGATCCAAAAACCTCATGACCATTTGGTTCAACATGTTCGAAGTCACGACTTCAACTTGTTACTTCTCTACTTTGACCACTTCGACTATCTATCTACTGAATGTGTGTCCTCGAGGACACACATTCAGTATATTCTTTAATTCCGAGTCCGTGATCTCTTGAGTCTCACTCCTTCCAGCACAACAAGTCTGTTTGTTCACAAATGGTAGGTGTCTTGAGTCCATCGTTGTGGTTTGAATTGTAAATTAAATAATTGTTATATCCATGCTTTTCATCCACCTTCATCCGGATCCTTCCAGTCCAGTTCCTTTACATTTTTCTGTTACTTCTTGGTGTCTGGCCGGATCCGCTTTGTCCAGACTATTTTCTCGCACTTCCTTTATCCATTTCTTGTCTAACTATGTCCAGCTGGATTTGCTTTGTCCAGATTATTTCCTCACGCTTCTTTCAACCACGTCCGACTGGATCCAGACTGGTCTGGAATTTTTCCTTACATTTCTCACCATCCGAGATATTTCCGAATACTTTCCCTCATGTTTTACTTGTTTCCCCTCATGACTCCTACTCATTTCTCCTCATGACCTTCCTCATGTCATGTTACGCCCTGTCCTTTTCTCTTTATATCACTTTCTTCTCATATTATTGTCTTTTCCATACTTGTTACCTCAGGTCCGGAATGTTACCTCCAATCCAGACCAGAAATCTTTAGTATTTAAGCTCTATACATTTTTATATGTATCTCAAGTCAAAAATTGACTAAGCTGGTTCTTCTTATCTCCTGTTCATCCTAAGCCAACACACATCGATCTGGTTCTGGTCCAGTAAATTTTAGACTTCATTTTCTCATTTTCTCTTTCACTGGATCCACTCCGGATCCTATTTCTCTCCAGAACTCCGGACAAACTCCGGACATCCCTCTCCTTGCTCTGGACACTTGTCTGGAAGTCTTCTTTCCACTTGGATTTCATTTTTCGGATCCTTCCGGATCTACTTCTCAGTCCTTCTTTGACCTCTGCCCAAGTTTTGGATCCATTCCGGATCCGGTACTTGCCTGGACTTTACAATAATGTAGGTTCATTGACAAAGCACTCTGGGGAAAGTTGGAGAAGAGGTAGAAAAAGCAGGGAAAATCAACTTCATAGAATTTTCATCTTACATAAACCAGCTAGGAAAGATAGGTGAAGGGACAAAATAATTGGGTTTCTGAAAGAGCACAGATGAGCAGTTGTTGAGATAAGACAGAAAGAAGTTAAAAGACCTTCAGATTCCAGAAGCCCTGAGGAAAGATGGTAAAGAGGCAGAAAAAGTAGTGTTGCAATGGCTAGGCGTGGCTCGGATCGGCTCAGCTCGCAGTCGGCTACAGCTTAAATTGGCTTACCAAGCTGATTTAATCATGTGGCTCGGCTCATCACACAGCTGGCTAGGCTCGAGCTGGTAATTTCCTCAAATTTTCAGTACTTAATTTCTGAGCATTTTGGTCTTAAATACAGCTGAGGATAGTGTGATCATAAGACCTTCAGAAGCCCTGAGGAAAGATGGTAAAGAGGCAGAAAAAGTAGTGTTGCAATGGCTAGGCGTGGCTCGGATCGGCTCAGCTCGCAGTCGGCTACAGCTTAAATTGGCTTACCAAGCTGATTTAATCATGTGGCTCGGCTCATCACACAGCTGGCTAGGCTCGAGCCGGTAATTTCCTCAAATTTTCAGTACTTAATTTCTGAGCATTTTGGTCTTAAATACAGCTGAGGATAGTGTGATCATGAATAAAATTATATTGAAATAATAAAAAACGGTGATGAGGCTAGTTTTAAATAGTCTTGGAACTTAAAAAATTGCTAAAAAGGCTTTGAGGAGGACATGATGAGACATGGTGTGATGCCACGTCACTGAAAAATTACCGATTACCGTTCAATTATTATTATATCCGGCTCAAGCCAGCTAAAGCGGCTTTGAAGCCTAGCCATCCGCTGCGCCAGTAATTTTGAGCCACTAAGCCGATCACATGCAGCGGCTAGCAATTTTTAGGCCCGGCTAGGCTCAAGCTGCGGCTCTGAGCCGCGCCGTTGCAACACTAAGAAAAAGCCAGGGTTGCCAGGTCAATTGCTTGACCCCCTGACTTGTCTCATGGACTTGACTATTTTTGGGGTCTAGACCACCTGTATTCATCAGGAAAAATACCTTTAGGCCATGGCACACTCCATGGGCTAACTTTGGGTGCCATGGCTTAAAAGTATTTTTCCTGATGTTGGATGGGTCCAGGGGTCAGATAGAGGTCAAGTAAAAAAATTTTGGTGTGCAAGGGAGCTCAATTGACAGATATCTGCTTGCTGTATGTCTTAGAGCAATAAGCTAAGCTTAATTCACTCTCAATGTCACATTATTCCAGTTTCTCTTGAAATTACCGGAAATTTACCGGAAACCATGATTTACATAGAAATTCTAGGGCAATATATTGGTTTTGTATAATTCTTATATATATTCAGTTATATCTATAGAAAATTGACCCATAAGCACCCAGGTCAAGCCAGTCAATGGGGTCAATATTGATGGTTCTAAATTTTGTCTATGACCAGTCATGACCTGGTCAACTACAACCTGAAAAAAGCATGTGAACAGATTTCATGGAATTTTCTCATTATATAAGCTAGCTAGGGAAGGTGGGTGGAAGGACAAGATAGCTGGGCTTCTGAAAGAGCACAGACAGGGTCATATCAGGATAAGACACCTTGAGGAACTCTAGGAAAAAAGAGGCAGAAAAAGCAGGTAAAAACAGTTTCCTATAATTTTCCTGATTATATAAATCAATAAGGCTAGGGAAGGTGAGTGGGGACCAATTGGGTTGGAGCACAGACAAGGACTTACCAGGGTATAACAGAGGGGAGCAAAAAGACCTTGAGGAACTCTGGGGAAAGATTGAGAGGAGGCAGAAAAAGCAGGTAAAACAGGTTTCCTGAAAATTTCCCATGACATAAGCTAGCTAGAGAAGGTGGGTGGGGGGACAAAATGGCTGGATTTCTGAAAGAGCACAAACAAAGGGTCTCCAGTTCTCAGAAAAATTGGATCACCTCACATTTTTTTTGAAGCCATCACCAGGACCCCTCTCCAACCTCCTACTATATATGGTATATCATCAATCATGTGACTAGATAAGATATAGATAAGATTTGATAAAAAAGTAGCTACGAATACATAGAGTCATTGATGAGGTGAGCTTGTATATCAATCTGGAAACTCTGATAATCTTTTGAATCTTCTTGATTACATTCAAAAGTTCCAAACAAAACCCAAAAAGTGATGTAATGGGCCATAAATAGAGGTAGATGGGTACCTCACATTGTTCTTTCTTCCCTCTGAGACATGATGTCTGGGATTTTTTTCCTGCATACCCCTTGAGCACGAATAAAGATTTATCAAGATAAAACAGAGGGATGCCAAAAGACCTTGAGAAACCCTGAGGAAAGATGGAGAAGAAGCAGGTAAAACAGGTTTCCTGAAAATTTCCCATTACATAAGCTAGCTAGAGAATGTGGTCAGAGGGACAAAATGGCTGGGTTTCTGAAAAAGCACAGACAAGGGACATGACAGAGGGAGGTCAAAAGACCTTGAGAAACTTTGGAGAAAGATGGGAAAGAGACAGAAAAAGCAGGGAAACATCTACATTATTGATAGGAAATTTTTCTTGCAGGGATCTTGCGGGCATCCTGCAGTTTACTTCTCACTCCACATTCTGATGTGTTTCATAGTGAAAAAAAAATTTTCCCAGAGAGTAAGCAAGCTTGAATATCACCACTATCACTATCCAATGGAGTCCTCAATTCCGATGATAGGAAAAGAGAGACTAGGTACCAACTCCTACACACTTGTGTCAATAATGATTCTGATTTCTGCTACTGCTGAAAGGAATAAAAATAAATAGTCCTATGGCGACCCTCAGAAACTGGATCCATGATTTTTGCAAAATTCTTAACAGGGTCTCCTTCATTTCTCAGTTTTCATTGTCTGTAGTGCTTGGGGATCTGCAGAACTTCTGGATACAATTGAAGGCATCAGGGAATGTTTGAAATCCATTAAATCTTCTATTCCAATCCCAGAGAGGACATGGAAATTCATGCATTCCAAGTCAAGTCATCCAACCATTCTTGTCCTGGATAACAACTATTAAGAAACAGCTTTTGAGCTTTGAGTTTCTCAATAGCTGTGATTGCAGCCGCTACAACCACAGCAAAGGCTGCAATTTTTTGAGTTTGGACAGTGCATTTTTGAGGTCTAAAGCTGACCATTGACAGAAAAGGAGTTCAACCAGTAAAGTTGCAAGAACTTTCAGACAATTCTGAATTGGAGAAACCCCAGGACCACAGGTCAGGGAATTTAAATTACATTTCCTTCTCCCATGCTTCTCCTACATTTCGCATGTAACATATTAAAATTCCTTTGATTTTTGTTCTCTCACTTTTATTATATTTTCAATTTTTTCTCTGGTTGCAGGACATGGCCTAATAGGTTTATTAGTATTAGTACCAGTATGTTCTATGCATAAGACTTGAGGGCATGCCAAGGAAAAGGTTCAATATAGTACCAGTATGTTCTATGTTTTGATGTAGTTTGATTTAGTATGTATGTATGCATATAAACCTATTACCATCCAACTGTACTACCATTACTTTTCACTTTACTATTCCCATAAAACCTATTACTGTCTAACTATACTACTATTACCATTTACTTTACTTTATAAGTACTCTCCCCATAAAACCTATCTAATAGTACTGTGTCCAGCTATACTACTGTTACTATTTATGAAGTAAATAGTGAAGAGAATAGTGAATTGAACAGTAGTATAGTTGCAGTTGCCAGTTTGCCAGTTGCCATAGAAATAGTATACCTGGATAGTAGCAGGCTTGTAGTGAATATGTCACGAACTGTATCAATCCTTGTTCCTCCATCAAGACCCCAGACACAGTATTACTTCACCATTGCACCATCATCACAGAAGCCTGGAGTCAAGGCTGTTCAGATCAGAAGATAAAAGCAAAAGTCACCTCGGTTACCACATCTGCTTCTTCCATCAGTTACCTTGTTCTTTCCTTTGCTTCCTTCCATCAGACAACTCACAGCCTTATCCATCAATACTTTGTCTCCGTGATACCTTGTCTTCCATATCCTTTGTTCTCTACAGTATAAGTACTCATAGACATTGTAGGTAGTTCCCCAGTCCGTTCACTTTGTCTCTACACCGTACGATCACCTACGCTGTATTGAGCCTAGTCAGCTCACTCAACTACTTCCCTCTATACTTCTATCTGAGTGGTGTCATCATTGAGAGTGATCGTTCCCGACAGAATAGGTGAATGGCAATAGTATTGTGGATGGATAGTAATAGTAAAAGTGAATAGCAAAATGAATGGCAATACTAGGATAAGTAGTGAATAGTAATGTGGTGCAGTTGGAAAGTGATAGGTTTTATGTATGGTAAAGTGAATAGTAATAATAGTGTGGTTTAAAAGTCACTATTCACTTACACTATTTCACTTACACTATTTGCTTACACTATTTCACTTATACTATTCACTTACAGTATTTCACTTATACTATTCACTTACACTCTTTCATTTATACTATTTACTTCACTATTCACTTATACTATTTACTCTTATACTATTCACTTCATTATCCACTTCACTATTCACTTCACTATTCACTTATACTATCACTAGGCCAGAGCCTTTGAATAACACTTCAGGAAATATAAAATAATATTAAAGAATTGTGGCTGAAAAAGTCTTTGTTAAAGAAAGAAAAATGCCACCAAAAATTTCTGAGTAAATGTATTACTTTTCATGGGAAATTTTGTTGCTGGAATACTTGCCAAGAATCACATAGTAATATATAAAAAGATGCCACCAGAAATTGAATGTCAAACAAAGAAAAAATCCAGTGGCAAAAGCCAGAGTTTTTCACTGGTAATTTTCTTTGTTTCTCAGTGGAAAAACTAATTGCATGATCATTTTACATTCAATTTCTGGCCATGTTTTTTATATGTTAACAAGCAATTCTCAGCAAGTATTCCAGCAGCAAAATGCCACAAATTTCCCATGGAAAATTAATGAATTTACTCAAAAACTTTCAGCCACAATTTTTTTAATATTACTTTATATTTCCTGAAGTGTATTACAGCTGTTATTTAAAGGCTCTGGCCTGGTGTATTTACACTATTTCACTTGACTATTCACTGATACTATTTAACTATTAATCTATACTGTTCACTTATACTATTCACTCATACTACTCACTCATACTACTTACTCATACTGTTTAGGGTCTGTTTGGCTGCCATCTGTTTGCAAGTGTATTTTCACAAGTGTATTTTCCCAGGATTGCTGGTGCTCATTGCAGCAGCCTCTGTGTGTGAATATGTAGTTTTTTAGTATGCTATGCCTCTTTTACCACTATTAGACAGTTCCTTGTCTTTACCCTGGCAGCAGCGGCTGCCATCTATGCTTCACCATTATACACAAAACAACCATATCATATATCTGTACTTATGTTACGAATTGTAACCCTCTCAACCCAGCAACCCACTCGGCACGGATACCCACGAACAGCAATGGCACCGCAGCTTACTCAACACCTCAAACGTCGGAAAATAGCATCTCTATTCATTTAATTAATTAGTAAAACACTGCCATATTTTTATTTCTGACTCTCGGTGACTTAATTACTTTTTATGACTACTTAATGACTCTTTTTCATGACTAGTAATGACTGGAACTAGTAGTATATAAGGAGGACATGTACTCTAAGTAACAGCAGTGTTAATATTTTATTCAACTGTATCAAGAACTCTCAAGAATCGTCAAAGAATACCTATTGGCAACTGCTGGTACCTGTTCCTGAAACTCATCAATTCAGCCACAAATTGAATTGCTGTCAATTTATTCCTACAAACATCAACACCCATTCAATCCCAATTGAATACCAGCTATCCCCCTAGTAGCCAGTCTACTCTGTTGGTTTCCCTTAGAGGAACACGTATTGACTACCCGACAACCCGGAATTCTAATAATTCAAGTTCTCAAACTTACAAGTTCAAGCCCAGCTATCACTGATTAAGTATTGATTCTATTAATTCTACTAATAACTATTATAGTTACTTGAGTCGGGATACGCGTTCTAACAACTTACTGGTAAGGAATGGGTCCAAGAGCTGTTGACAGGGCATCTGCAACACATAAAAACAGAGCTTGGAGTCTGTCTACATGTATTTCTGGCTCTGGTTGCCCATCTCAGACTGGTCTGTGGGCTAGAAGATTCACGAGGGATTACACTTGAGGAAAAAGTTGCCATTTTCCTGTATGCCAGTGTAACAGGATTGAACATCCGACATACGGGTGAACGATTTCAGTGGTCTAATGAGACTATTTCAAAGTATCATCTATTACTCTACTTAGTACTAAGTTTGATGCACTTACTATCCAGTATTTGAACAGATATTTTTGTCATATCCTGAATGCTTTGTCATCTCCTCCATTTTATACAATATATGTTTGCCTGCCTTCTACCAATGCTCCAACACCAGATTTTATACAGTGCAACCCAAAATTCTTCCCTTTTTGGACAGATGCTATTGGTGCAATTGATGGATCACATATTCCAGCTTCTTCTGCTGTTGTGGACTGTTTCACAACGAGGGATCGCAAAGGCCAAATCACACAAAATGTACTTGCCGCTAAAATGCTTAAAATTTGGTATGCAGCAAGACACCGAACACAAAGTTTGTTGGTTCTAGCCAAACCAACAAAAACCATGATCAAGGATGCAAGAGTGTGTGTGTCCAAACCTTGTTCAGGCTAGTAGTGCGAGTGGCACTTAGGTGTAGGAACCGTTTATAAACACGATAGAGCAAGTTACACACTTTCTAGAAAGTCAAACTACAAGTAGTCTCAAGTATCTCAAGTGACTTATCACTTTGTTTGGGTATGCAATTACAGTTCTCTTACTTCAAGAATCAATTAATGTAATTGAAAACCAAAGAATGGGATTTCTAGAATCAAACCTAGAAGCTATTTCTCTGTACCTAACACACTTGGGTTAAGAGCAAGGCCTCTTGCAATCAGGGGTCTCTGTAAGGCTAATGGCTTCATCTCTAACACACTTGGGCCAAGAGTCAACCAAAATACTTCTCAGAGAGTTGGAAGGGTTACAGCTCTATACCTAACACACCTGGCCTAAGAGCAAACTGGGTCACTTTCAGAGTTTTACATCCTAAAATACACACTTGGACACTCAAGACATTGTGACTAGACAGTTCAAACAAACTCTCAAGCCAACAAAACAGTTCTAGAACCAACAATAGGCTTCTAGAAAAGGCCAGCAAAATATCATGACTTAAATCACTTGATAAAACGCTCAAAATAAGCCACAAAAGACAGTTATCACCAGGCTGGAGCCTTTAAACAACAGCCATAATACACCTAGGGAAATATAAAGTAATATTAAAAAAATGTGGCTAAAAAAGTCTTTGTTAAACAAAGAAAAATGCCACCGAAAATTTGTGAGTAAATATATTAATTTTGCATGGGAGATTTGCAGCATCTAGATGCTGTAATACTTGCTGAGAATGGTAGAGTAATACATAAAAAAACGCGGCCGGAAATTGATTGTCAAACAAAGAAAAAATCCGGTGGCACAAGCCGGAGTTTTTCACTGGCAATTTTCTTTGTTTCCCGGTGGAAAAACTAATCGCACGATGATTCTCCCTTGTTGCGATCATCGCGCGATTAGTCAAATAACACAAGTCACAATTTCAATGGTCAAACAACAACACAAAAAAGATAACACAAGTCAAATAACACAATTTGTTCAAACAATATAGGGTGCTGTACCCGAAGGTGTCAGACTTTGAATGCGATGTTTTTAGGTTTAGACTTTCTTGGAACTACAACTGGTCTGATCAAGCCGGATGCTTAGATCCCTTGAGTGATCAGTAACACAGCTACGTTAATACGCTAGAAAATCAATACCGTAGATTTTTCGCGATTTACTATTAAATCCTGAAGGTCTATAGTATTAGTAATAAGGGAAATAGAGGACTATAGTGAGTCCCGGACTGATAGTCAAGAGGAATAATTGTATTAAGTCAATACATATTAAGTCCAGACTTGTTCCACAAGGAAAATCGTATCCAGAGATGATAGAAGTGACTACGTGACTATGGTAGATTAATTGATTTATCTAGTTATGAGAGTCTATGCTAAGCATTTCAGCTTGGACCTTGCCAAGTAAAACAGAATGAGTCCTCCAGACCTAGGGGAAGTGGCTGACACCACTGTGGCTAATATAAATATAATTATGTCCTGATCCAAGGGAATAGAATTAACTCCAGACTAAAATTATCTTCGAGTCCAGACTAAAGACGAGTCTAAAGTCTAAATCTAATTAGAATCTAGAGCGATGATTGGTTGCGACGATCGTGTACCTTACAGAGAACAGATCCAGAGAGGCGGAGCAACGTTTCTAGAAACCAGTTCCACTTATTTGATTTACTCAGGAATAAAATATAGGAGTCCGATAGACCGGTGACTCGCTATGACTAGATTTAGGGGGTATGACGACGTTGGGCGCATACTACAAATTTATCCGCAGACCCGCCTAGGGCTCCGGTATGACAGAATTTGACAGAGTATGACTCTCAACCAATGAGAGTCCAGATATTAGAAGAATCGAGTCAGGACTAGTCAATATAGATGACTCGTCGGCCAGTACACGGAGGCGCGACAATAAATCTAGATTAAAAGAAAACAAGTACAGACTTAAAGAAATTAATTTAGAGAGACGAAATAAGTAACAAAGTTTCTATATACGGACTGTGACACGCACGTAAATTACGAAAGCTTATTTCTACATACCATATATAGTAGGAGGACTGTAGATCTCCTAGATAAAATAGTTTCTTTATTTTTCATTTTACTCTGTACATATAAAAGAGCAGTAGATACAACTAGGTACTCCAGTGACTGTAGTACGGTTCTTGCTCGCACTTAGGACAGCTGATTCAGGAGGAGATCTCCAGTATCATAAAAAGCATACCTTTGTTGTTTTAAAGTTTGTTTAACCAGAAAGTCGGCTCCGGAAGAGTACGAGATTTGTAGATACACATTTCTCCGCTCAATAGTATAAATTTCGTTGGTGATTACTTTGTGCCTTTTCAGAAGTTAAATTGGTTAACTCTGAACTGTCGGTTGAATCAGTGGTTTCGCCTCGAAAGCCATTCGCACTGGTCAGCAAGTAATATAGTCTTTTCGCCTTGAAAGCCATTAGATTATATTGCGGGAAGATACTTTATTAAGTGTTTTCTTCATTGGTTATATATTTGTTTCACCTCGAAAGCCATTCAGATATATTTCAAGTTATACAAGCCCCTGTTTCGCCTCAAAAGCCATTCAGACTTGTATCGCGGGGTTATCATCTTCGATACCTTTACTTCCATAACCGAATCTATCACATTTACATTCACTTGAGTGTATAGACCTCACATTTACTTTTATGTATTTGTCTAGACTTAGATATCTGTTGATATATTGAGTCGTGACTAGAAAATTCAACTCCAGACTTGATTAAAACTTTGCTTCACTGTTGTTTTGTGTGTTTGCTGCAAAAGGATTCTGTCTCCGAACCCCAGACTCGCTCGCATACACTACATATTGAGGATTAGTTTAGTATTCATTGGTGTATTGGCTTTGAGATTGCTTTATTTTTAGAGTGGTCTTATTGTTGATATATTGATATCTACTATACTCAGCCACACAGCCCATATCTATATCAGTTGTAGTGCACTGCACTTTAACGTGTCCGAGTCCACAGTACTAATCTGCCTTTTCTACGCCAATCCTGAACCCTATTTATACTACTGTAAATAAGAAACTATTAAACTTGAGAGTCCGATAAAATAAACTAAAATAAACTGTCTTTGTCCATGCACAGATACCTAAACTGGGTATAGTCCTACTCAATATAGTACTCGGTCCGTGTATAATACTACATTGTTTCAGAATATTCATTCTCTATGTCGTAGTCGATCGTACTCGATCACAACCGTTCAACCGTTCTGTCTATTTGATTCTTTGGGTCACCCGTCTACAGCTTTGCGTCCAAGTTATGATATTCTTGATCTTCCGCAATGTATCAGTAAGATGTTGGCCCATTCTAGACTCCAATATCTACAGCTTTTACCTCCTCGATCAAGGTGGCAACTCTGTTGTATCCTTTATGTTGTCAATCATTGCCAATCTAATGGATGTTTTACATGGGTAGGCAGTTATTATACACCTCCATGATCAGTTCTTCTAGATTTCCATTGATCACAATTTGCATAGTTACTCTTAGCCCAGACATAGTCTGATCAGTAAGTAGATTGTTGTGTGGCGTGCTTTGTGGCAACTCGGCATCAAGCTGAAGGTTCAATTCCCGTTCATAACATTTCCCCTTCCCTTAGGATCGTGACAATATATACAAGTCGAGCGTCCGATATGCTGTTCCTTCCGATATTGGTAGTTACCAACATCAGTCCCAAGTCATTATTGAAGGTTTTTACAATCTTGAGACTAGCATACGCCATAATAACCTTGAATTAATAATAATCCTAAGTCATTTCACCACTTCTAGCTTTAGTAGCTATACTGCACTTTGACTGACAGCTTAGGGCTCACTACAGTCCTCTTATTCCCCTTAAAAGATACAATATCGGCACTTGTAGTCACAATATTGACACTTAAAAATTGAGAATTTTGGCACAGCGTATTAGCAGCCTTGAAGTCCATTACTAAACCTTCAATCTTGAGCCCTTATTGGTTAATTGCAATGTGACTCAGATCTCCCTATCAGCCACATGTAAAAATGTGCAGCACTGACCGGTCCATAAATGTGGATGTGATCAAAATCACTTCCCATTAGAGTTTATAATACTCCAATAAAATTCCTGGGGTTCTAGAGCTCAGTTATCCCAGTAAAATATCTGGCTTCCTCTAGATATTGTTTCCAGATGGATTGATAGGCTTTTGACACTCTTGATCACTTGCATCATCATGTGCCACCTCCAAAGGCATCAGGTTAGCCACAAATGTTCCAGTTAGGTTCTAGAACCTCGTGCTTGATACACCAAGTCTAGAACTGACTCCTGTTATGTAGAGATTACTATTATATCCTTGGGTTGAATGTATAATAGCTTAATTCACTTTCTAATACTTCTATTATGGTACTAGTATTGAGATTCAAGGTTTACCTATAATAATTGTTCTACGAACCATAATGATTTGGTTCTAGAACCAGTACTGTAGTCAGTTCACTCGATTTCAACATTCTAGGATTTTGAGTAGAGGTCTAATCTCAATTGTAGACTTCTAGAACTAACTGACCATACTTCTAGACATGAAAGACATTGTCAACATTCTTTGGCTATCAGTTCGGAACTCACTATAGCCCTCACATATTCCATATCTATTTCTAGAGATATCTTATACTTCTAGAACTCCACTACACATGTCAAAAAACAAAAATACACGTCTAGACACATTTGTGGTGTGTTACCACTTGCAGCTGGAATCTAAAGTTTCAATATGATCTCACTGGATGGAGTGGTAATATAGCTGATTCAGATATGTTCCAAGATGCTCGGTTTGCAGATCTACAAATCCCAAATGGCAAATACTACATTGCTGATGCTGGATTTGGTGCCAATGAACTTCTTCTTCTGCCCTATCGTGGTATACAATATCACCTTGCAGAGTGGGGCCGAGCTTGTGTTAGGTAAAGTTTGACTTTTATGACCTGAGGCTGCAACTGAGACATTTCCAGGCCAACAAACAAGGAGGAACTATTGAATTTGCAACATGCTCAAGCCCGGAATGTTATTGAATGCATTTTTGGGATTATCAAGAAACGTTGGGCCATTCTCACTCAAGCACCTCAGTACTCTATGGAAATCCAAGTGAAAATCTCTGCTGCTCTTATTATCAAGCATGACCCAGAAGATCTGAAAGAACACACTGAGTGTACTTTTGATCCAAGCCCTAGCCCTTCACACCAGTTTTCTGGTCCCTGGCAACCCATCAAACAACCCGGCTTGAAAAAACAGCTGCATGACTCAAATGGAACCAGATTGCACAAGCTATGTGGGAAAACTATCAACATGTATTAAGGGAACATGGACGCAATTTGGAGACAATTTAGACTCAGAGTAGTCACCAGGTTCAGACATAACTAGGATTGACAGATTGATAGCTCTTTCATGATTTTATGGGTGGTGGTGCATGGCCGTTCTTAGTTGGTGGAGTGATTTGTCTGGTTAATTCCAATAACGAACGAGATCTTAACCTGCTAAATGGTCAGGCTAGCTTTGGCTGGTCACTGACTTCTTAGAGGGACTGTCAGCATCTAGCTGCTAAAAAAATATAAATATAAAAGGCAGTTGTCCATAATTTTGCATGTATTAATAAGGCAAACTTTCCTACACAGCTTTTTATATAAAAGACGGGAAACTTCCCTCTACTAGGCATGTGACCTACATAGGCCAGTGGGCAGACTTTGGACACATTTGAGATTTTCTTTTTCAGAAAACAATGACATAATGACCAAAAAAAGCAGATTTTTATTGCCAAATATGGCAGGCAATGGAGTGGTGTGGTGTATAGAGTGGTGTTTTCCCACACTTCAGGTCAGTGGTTGTGAGCACATTTGGGATTTTCTTTTTGAGAAACAATGACATAATAATCAAAAATAAATGGATTTTTGCTGCTCATTGTGACAGGTAATGAGAGGGGTTGGTTAATGCATAGAGGTGGAGTTCTCCCATGCTTCATGTCAGTAGCTGTGGGCGCATTTGGGGTTTCCTTTTTATTCCTTTTTAGAAAATAATGATATAATAATCAAAAATAAGCGGATTTTTGCTGCTTATTTTGGCAGGGGATGAGAGGGATCAATTGATGGATAGGTGGAGAATTTTCCCACACTTCAGGTCAGTGGTTGTGAGTGCCTTTGGGATTTCTTTTTTGAGAAATAATAACATAATAATTAAAAATAAGCAGATTTAAGCAGGTTTCTGCTGTGGCAGGCATTGAAAGAGGCTGTCCAATAAATAGAGGCATAACTTTCCCATGCATCTGGACACCACTGGCAGTTGCCTTATTAAAAGGAGACCCTGAATATGATTACCAAATTAAAATAGAAACTATGGCTGAAGAGAAAAATGCAAAAAACATTTTGGGAGCTGGCAATGAAAGTATAAAAAATGAGATAAGGGTGTTTATAGGGGTAAATTGAGTCTGGGAATTCAAATTTTCAAACAGAATTTCAATATTCTTAGTGGTTCTTGAGATATTCACTGATCTGTGTACAAGCATAAAATATGCAGCCACACTCTCAGGAACCAGCTGTTTTCATAGTTGTAAACTCACAAAATAGGAAATAGGAAAACTAACATGCTTTAGTAATCACCTAATAACCTACAGCTTTTTATCTGATCAAAGAGTATATCCTACTGTTACTTTTGCTGGGATTTCAAATTTTCAATAACTTCACTGAAATGCATGTGCCCCCTAGTACTGGACCTGTATTGTGTTTGGTCAGTTTGAGACTGAGGTTCGTCTCTCTCGACTGTCCCTGTTGAGCACTAGTTCCTTCTGCAGACATATTGCTAGTTAAATCGGTTTGTTGATCTAAATTGGTTATACTAGTAGGTGTAAAATCAGATATTGGGTCTGATCTTTCAGGCGTACTAAGTACTTTGTCGATCAAGGTATTGATCTAATGAATCGTCGTCTAACGAGGTCGAACCTTGAACTGGTCCGGTCTCAGGTGAAGAATCAGCTGGTAACACTGTTTTCTTCTTTTTGCGAATTACTCGAACACGATTCCGTTCCTCTTTGTTCAAAGGGTACGGTGCAACTGCTAACGATACGGGATTCAAATCAGAAGAACTTGGCAAGTACTGCGGTAAGTTCCCTAGATTTTCTAATCGATAATCAGCCGCCTTCTGAGAATTCTTTGTGCGTCTTGGGTCAGGAATCTTGCCCCAAGAAAGGTATCAAAAACAAGTAATCGGTTTTTGATTGAAATGAACGTTTGGACTAAATACAATGTAAATTGTACTGAGTCAAAAAGGATGATTCTACTGTCGTATGTTCCAACAGTAAAGCTTTGCGTATTGAGACTAGAAATGAACTATTTCAAGAAGTTCGATTTTAGATTCAAAATCTGATTTTAAGTGATCGCGTCAAAACTATTGAAGTTTCTACTGAAATTAGAGTCTGTCTCGTAGAACTCTACCGAAATTCTAAAATTATCTTTTACCCCCTCGTGGTGGGCTCCAGATAAAACGCAGGGGAAACTTGCTATGAGGACACTAGCAGCTATGAGCGCAAAAACACACACACAACCACACAACACAAACAACACAAAGGCTAGTTATGTCAAGCAAGTTAAACCAACGTATGTTAGTTCGGGGGGTTCGGAGATAGGATCCTTTATCAAGTAACTTTAGAGTGTATTGACAAGGTAGGCCCAGTATATCGAAATAAACTCTGATCCCTTCAAAACGGATTGATTCTTCAACAAATCACAAAGTCTGATTTTAAATAAAATCCGACACTGATCAAAATAGGTTCTCAAGAACGCAACGCTTGGTATATCAAACGGATTCTATTTGTGTCTAACTCTACAACACTCGGGGAAGTAGGATAAACGGGAAGTTGCAATACTATGCACACGGGCACTAGCACTACGAGGTATGTGGAAATTATAGTCTCAGTAGACTCAGAGTTCTCAACTGCAAAGTGCTGTCACTAAGCCGACTGCCAAGAAACTCTAATTTTGAAAAGCCCAGCCACCAGCAACGCTCTGCTGATTCGGAAACTGTACTTTTCACTCTTACTAGTCAAGTCACTGTAGACAAGAACTAGGCAAAAGTATAAGAAGAATGAAACTTTATTAAGTGCAATCACAACACTGAGACTAGTACACAAGACAGAGATTAAATCTGACTTTGCAATACTGTGGACGTTTATACTGCT
>ML179790.1:38491-51570 GCA_004369135.1 Dendrothele bispora CBS 962.96 | reverse complement strand
GAAAAATCTACGGTATTGATTTTCTAGCGTATTAACGGTGCCGCCAGCGAGGCGACCAGCGAAGGTAGCGGCATACTCCAGAAGAGTGGATTCGGGAGCAGGAAGTATCTCATCTGCTCGGAGGCCTCTTGTGTCCGCCCAATTGAGGAACTCTTTGACTGCGCGTTGGTGACGAATGCGAGTATCTGGCTTGACGGCACCGGCGATAGCGTCGCGAACACTGTCGGGTAGAGCAGGGTTTATCGTGAAGGATAGGGATGGGTCGTTGGATAGTCGGGACTTTGAGGAAGCGCTGCGAGAGAGGGGACGAAGAGGTAGGCTGTGCCGAGAGGAAGGAGTGTGTAGCCTGGGCATACTTCTGCGAAGGTGCAAGTGTCGAGGTAGTGAGTGTGGGTTGAGAGAAGTGAGGAAGCGGAGGACGCGCGTCTTTCTGGATGACTATTGCGATTTTGACATCAC
This sequence comes from Dendrothele bispora CBS 962.96, assembly GCA_004369135.1. NCBI lineage: Eukaryota > Fungi > Basidiomycota > Agaricomycetes > Agaricales > Dendrothele > Dendrothele bispora. The sequence goes on along the minus strand of ML179790.1, from coordinate 51,111 downwards.
GTGATCGCAGCATAGCCGAGAAGATCAGCTCTTGAAAATTCTCTCGCGCCGAAGGACTGCGGATGCAGATCATGAAATCGGATTGACAATTAGAAGTATGATGGATACAGCCGAATAGTTGTATAAGTAGTACAATAGTAGGAAGTCTATGTGGTGGAGATGACAGGAAGTTTATAGCGGAATACAGTATCGATGAAGTAACAACGGGACACAGTGCAATTTGTAGGAGGTCCGAGAAGGAGAAGATGCAAGAGAAAGCTAGTAGCCTAGGATAGTCTAGGATCATGGTAATTGACGTGCTTATTAAGGTATGGAGAGATCTGCTTGGGAACGTGTGGTGGATGAGGGTGAAGTAGTCTGCGGGAAGGGAAACTTGCGATCCAATCGACCGTGAGCCAAATGCTGTGTTCCTGCATGAGTTGCACGATGCGACGGAGTGAGGCGTTTTGGGCCTGGCCACGAGAGTAGCCGGCTTTCAACGCGCCTACCACACCTTGGTTGTCGGAACGGATCCTGACGTGGACGTCGTGATGGTGAGTGGAGATGAGGGTGAGAATAGTGAGTTCGACAGCAACCATTTCAGCCCAGCCGATGTGCCTGCCATCGCCGGACCAGCCTGGTCTGAATTCCCACGCGAGCCAGCGCTCGTTTAGTATCAGACCGATACCCCAGGAAGTGGAGGCGTTAAAGACTGGCACGAGTCCGGGTCTTTAATGAGTACCCACGGGTAGACCCGTATTAAAACCCGCAGGTCATAAGATTCGTGAGTCCGAGTACCCGTTTCCCACGGGTCTTTAACGGGTCACGAGTCATCAATCCTAGACAAACGCGAGTACCCATAAGTACTGTTGGACTTGGCTGTTGCAAAATAATGGACCACATATTCATTTATGTTATATATCATTTTGAAGATGAACAAAAATCACACATTTTTGATTTCTAGAAGTAGTCACAGGAACTCCTTCCTGATTATTTGTTTGGATCTTTAGAAATTGTGGCACTAGGTGTTTACAGGGAAGAAGGTCACTTGTAAAAATGTAGAAAATGGGCCATTATGTATAGACCAATAATTCAACTAAATTTCATTTCTAAACCTTGTTCCCAAACTCAATATCTGAAGGTGGGGGTGAGAAAATATCCCAGAAGTGAATAAAATAGTGATTCTACTATTTTATGGTAGGCCAGGAAGCTAAATTACTGCACCAATGTGACCTATAACATATAAACTACCTCCATACAGATATTTGGATTTTTTCACCGTGCCATTGTTGAGAACAACATCAGACTTGATGGACTCACAGTATTGAGAACAAAGTCATGTGACATGAAATTATCTCCTTCCAATGCTTTCAAGGCAAATTTGGGACAACCAGTAGTCCTATGCCATATCCCCATGGTCATTAAATGGATAAATATATCTAGAACAGTCTGAAATATTTTGGTGATTTTTGATCAAGAATTGAGAATGTTAATCCCAATTTAGTGATTTTCCAACCTGTAATTTGGGATGAACTTTCTCAATTCTCAGTCAAAAATCACCAAAATATTTCAGGTAGCTCCAGATACACCTATTCAGTGAATGACCATGGGGATTTGGCATAGGATCATGAGTTGTGTGAGATTTTCATGAGTACCCATGAGTATACCTGTAAGTACTCACCTTGACTTGTACAGCTGCGAGTTACTCGTGACTCGTGAGTAATTGACCCATGGGTCAAGTACCCATTTCCCACGGGTCTTTAACGGGTCACGAGTCATCATATTTTGGCATTGAGTACCCGTCCACGAGTCACGAGTATACTCAGATCCGGACTCGTGCCAGTCTTTAGGAGGCGTCGACGAAGAGGGAGATGGCATCAGAGACAGGAGGGGGGTTGATGATGTTAATGCCTAGAAATGGAAGTGAGAGCTGAGAGGACCACCAGGTGAGATCATCCTGAATGGCCTTGGAAGACGTGTGTTTGGCAAATGTGTTGGGTACCTTGAACCCCGCGGCGAAGCGGTGGAGAGACGAGAGGTAGGCGCGACCGAGAGGAGCGACTAGGGTGACGTGATGCAGTGTGCCAACTAGAGACTCCGCCTCCTCTTTCGAGTGGTAGGGAGTCTCGAGCTCGAGCCAGGTCTGAATCTTTGCCAGGTACTTCGCTTTCTTGGCAGCGGGTAACTCAACGGTCTTCTTCTCAAGGTCCCAGTAGAAGCCAATGTACTGAAAGGAGGAGGAGAAGGGAACGAACTTGGCAGGAGCCCAAGGCCAGCCTAGGTGATCAGCGATGGACCAGATTAGCGATTCATCATAAGAGTAGGAGTAAGGACGGTTGGGATCGGACGAAGGGCGTGGATAACGGAAGAAAATGAAATCATCAACCCACTTTATCAACGCTTCCACGCCGAAGTGTAAAAGGATGTGGACCATGGCATCCGCGACAAAGCCCCAGATGCCCGGAGAAGAAGCTTTGCCAAAATTAAGACACTGGTCGAGGTAGACCAGACAGCCGAAGAAGAGAGCGACGAAACGCCTTGCAGAGGGATGGATGGGAATATTCCGAAAGGCCGCATCAACATCAAAGACTGCCGCCTGGGTGCCAGGAGGTGCCGATGCCACCAGTAGGAAGCACTGAGAGAACGTGCCCCAGACGCACTGGAATTTCTTTGAATCGATGACCGAATTAACAGACATGGACTCCAGATGGAAGGGAATTGGGTCGGAGGTAGAGATGTTGGTACTTTGAGTGGAGGGAGAGGTAGGGATGTTGATACTTTGAGTGGAGGGAGAGGTGGGAGAACTGGAAGAGTTGGATGGAGCGAAGGCCTCCTTCAGATGTGGAGGACAACGGGGATGGGAATGATTGATGATGATCCGAAATTTTCCAGGCTTTTGTTCGATCACCGCCAAGGGCGAAGTGCGGAAAGGACCAATGAGAGACTCGAGCACCTCTGGAGGGTAGCCCGGCGAGATACGGCCCAGACGAATTTCGTCTTCGAACTTGTCCGCAATAACGTGAGAGTAGGTGTTGGCTGAAGGATGATTAGGAGGGATGTGAGTGTGGGTGAGAGCGTAGTCCTCAACGCCGATGAAGAAACCATCACAAAGGCCTTCCGGCACCTTCGCGAACTTCTCAAGTTCGCCAGACTGTGTGAGAAGTTCTGACCAGGCTTCATGACGAAGCCTGGTTCTGATGGGATAAACATCCTCAGTGCCCAGCGGAACGGCTGGAGGAACTGGGATGTTGTTGGGCACCATGGTCGGAGCTGCCGCACCGTCCACATCCATGATGGTAGGTGCAGGAGCCAGAGGAGCAGCCTCTGCCATTGAAGGCAATGCAGTAGACCCTGCCCTCGCCATCCTTGTAGGTCTTGCCGACCTTTGTGATGAAATCGGAGGCGGATGGGAGATGCTTGGAGTGGTGGTGTTGCCTGGAGCCACATAAGAAGCATCCGAGGTCATGGCCCGATGACTGAGAGGAGTGTGGTCTATTCTCTCCACGAAAGGAAGACTGGCGTTGGTTGGAGCGGGAGGAGGAGGATGGCTGGGAGGCTTGAGATGCCTTCCAGGCTAAGGCCATGTGAGTCATGTAGGAAGTGGAGCCGGCAGGAAGGATCGAGACGAAATGTTCTTTCTGAGAAGTAATCCGCTCGTGGTACTTGTTCCATCGATTCTGGTCGAAAGGACCAATGTCCAGCGACGCCGGATCGGGATCAGCTTCCCACATCCTCACAGTCTGTTGGAGGTAGTAGACAGCCGTAGGGAAGTTGTCGTGAAGGCCGTCGAGCTGGGCAATGGAGAGGAACAGGGAATGGAACATCCGACCGACCCTGAGCACAGTGGAGGAGCCGGGCAAAGAGCCTTTCTCATACTTCCAATAGGAACTAATAGTGCGTTGATAGTTCCTGGCCATATCAATGAGGTCTCCCTCCATCAAGGAGATGATCGGAGGGGCCGTGATTACGTTCTGACCTGGGAGCAGCACCAGATGCAGATGTACATTGCTAAATGTACAGGTCAAAATCAAGCACCGCTACTTGTAAATAACATGGGCAACTCAGTGGCTATGTCTCAAAGGCTACCGGCATTGTTCTAAGGCCCTCCGGCACCATAGAATGATTACAAAATGCATGGCATGGCTTCGGCAAGGCTACAAGAGTCTTAGTAAGGTGTGTGACAGGTTTGTTCACGTGCATTTCGACTGCAAGGTGTACATTTAGAAATGTCATGGTCAGTATCTCTATTCTCGTGATGGCTGGAGACAGTGAGCGGAGGTCTTTGGTCATTGCCCTCCGCCGCCTCCCGCCCTTCCCAAAAGGATTATAGTCATGTGATATAGCCACAGGAGTGCTAATTGTGGCTGATACAGGGTGATTTTGATAAAACCCGATATGTGAGAGATAAGATAGGGGTGATTTTGCTAAAACCTTATATAAGAGAGATAAGATAAGGGTGTCTCGGACAATCTGGTGCAGATTTTCCCACAGATTCCAAATCTGGTATTGGTTTTTGGATAGGGGCTGTGGCTGGAGAGAAAAATGCAAAAAACTCGGCGGGAGCCGGCGATGAAACACATAAAAAATTATGTAAGCAGGTTTCTAGGGGTATTTTGGGGTGGGGAATTCGAATTTTCAATCAGTTTTGTAATATCTTTAGCGGTTATTGAGATATCAGTAAATTACTGCAAAAGAAAGCCAAAAAAAGTTTTTTTTCCCAGGGGGGCAGATAAGGGTTGAAAAAAATCAGGTAAGCAGGTTTATAGGGGTATTTCTGTGTGGGGAACTTGAATTTTTAATCAGTTTTGTAATATCTTTAGCAGTTCTTGAGACATCAGTAAATTACTGCAAAAGAAAGCCAAAAGTTTTTTTTTCCCAGGGGGGCCAGATAAGGATTGAAAAAAATCAGGTAAGCAGGTTTATAGGGGTATTTCTGTGTGGGGAACTCGAATTTTCAATCACTTTTGTAATATCTTTAGCGGTTCTTGAGATATCAGTAAATTACTCCAAAAGAAAGCCAAAAAAAGCTTTTTTCCCAGGGGAGCCAGGTAAGGATTGTAAAGAGTTGGGTAAATAGGTCTCTAGAGATAATTTGATGTGGGGAGTTCAAATTCCTTCTCAATTTGTTGATATTCTTAGGTGTCCTTGAAATATCAGTAAATTACTGTGAAAGAAAGCAAAAAATGTTTTTTTACCAGGGGAAGATAAGGATTGACAAAAATCACAAGTAGGTTGCTAGGGGTAGTTTGGGGTGGGCAGTTCAAACTTCTCATCCACATGTTGATAGCTTTAGTGTTTCTTGAGACATCAGCAAATAACTGTGAAAGAAAGCAAAAAAATGTTCTTTTCCCAGGGATGATAAGGATTGAAAAAAATCATACAAGTAGGTTGCAGGGATTGTTTGGGGTGGAAAGTTCAAAATTTACATTTGTCAATATTTCCAGCAGGAACATGTTTTTTCTCTTCTAAAGCCAATTATCACTAGGGAGTTCAGATTCTTGATTTGTTCATTGATTTCATTTGCACTTCTCCAGATATCAGTAAGTTACTGTGAAAGAAAGCAAAAAAGTTATTTATGTTCTTTCCAGGAGTGCACAGGATTTATGGGTAGTTGTTGAGGAATTTGAATCACTGATCAGTTTCTTGATACTAGTCACTCTTGAGATATCCATATACCACTGTGAAAGAAAGCACAAAGATAAGAAGTCACAGCAGTGGGATGCAAATGGAGTTACTCCTTCAAAAGCAGAAAATCAGTTCAGTGAGTAGAAATAGGCACCATGCAAAGTTACAGAAACCTAGACACAATTTAGGTGAGAAGCTCAAAGTGACATGTTCTCAAATTTGTGCTCACTGACATATACTTTTTCTTGAGGGGATGCAAAGGGAATCCTCAACAATTAAGGAATAATCATCATTGGTTTTAGGGCATTCAAATTTTTGATGAGTCTAGATATTGTTTCCTATGTACCATTTCAGTCAATTTGTTATATAGATATTGTTAGGACTTGAAAATTTATGATGACAGTCATCATAGAATTCTGAGTGTGACCAAAAGTCTAAACAAAGTTTATTGCATAAAATTACTATCAAAAAGGGCAACCTCAAATGTAGTTGGAAACTATGTTCCCTCTTCATATGTTCTGTGATCATTCTGTTAACCACATGAACCTAGGTGTAAGAATGATGAAGTCATGTAGTTCTGTAACATATATATTTTATTGTTTTCCACTCTTCCTGTACAAAAAAAAACAGTTTGGTGTTTGTCTTTTGGTGCTTTGAGAACTCAAACTCCTCTCCAATTCTGCCCCACATCCCTCTAGGAAAAAAAAAACAGTTTTTTGCTTTCCTTAATGGTAGTAAACATTTTTTTGCTTTCTTGCACAGTAATTTACTGATATTTCAAGAACAGCTATCAGTCTTAACAAATCAATAAGAAATTCGAACTCCCCACACCAAATTACTCCTAGAAACCTGCTTACCTGATTTTTTTCAATCCTTATCTGGGTCCCCTGGGAAAATCCTTTTTTGGCTTTCTTTCACAGTAATATACTGATATCTCAAGAACCGCTAAAAATATTACAGAACTAGAGAGAAGGTCAAGTTTCTCAAATTGAAATACCCCTAATCAACTGCTTACCTGATTTTTTTTCAATCCTTATCTGGGTTCCCTGGGAAAAAACTTTCTTGGCTTTCTTTTGCAGTAATTTACTGATATCTCAAGAACCGCTAAAGAAAGTACAAAACTGAATAAAAATTCGAGCTCCCCACACAAAATTACCCCTAGAAACCTGCTCACCTGATTTTTTCAATCCTTACCTGGCTCCCCTGGGAAAAAAATTTTTTTTGGCTTTCTTTTGCAGTAATTTACTGATATCTCAAGAACCGCTAAAGATATTACAAAACTGATTAAAAATTCGAGTTCCCCACACAGAAATACCCCTATAAACCTGCTTACCTGATTTTTTTCAACCTTATCTGGCTCCCTGGGAAAAAAAACTTTTTTTGGCTTTCTTTTGCAGTAATTTACTGATATCTCAAGAACCGCTAAAGGTATTACAAAAATGATTGAAAATTCGAGTTCCCCACACAGAAATACCCCTATAAACCTGCTTACCTGATTTTTTTCAATCCTTATCTGGCCCCCCTGGGAAAAAAAACTTTTTTTGGCTTTCTTTTGCAGTAATTTACTGATATCTCAAGAACCGCTAAAGGTATTACAAAAGTGATTGAAAATTCGAGTTCCCCACACAGAAATACCCCTATAAACCTGCTTACCTGATTTTTTTCAATCCTTATCTGGCCCCCCTGGGAAAAAAAACTTTTTGGCTTTCTTTTACAGTAATTTACTGATATCTCAAGAACCGCTAAAGATATTACAAAACTGATTCAAAAATTCAAGTTCCCCACACAGAAATACCCCTATAAACCTGCTTACCTGATTTTTTTTCAACCCTTATCTGGCCCCCCTGGGAAAAAAAACTTTTTTTGGCTTTCTTTTGCAGTAATTTACTGATATCTCAAGAACCGCTAAAGATATTACAAAACTGATTGAAAATTCGAATTCCCCACCCCAAAATACCCCTAGAAACCTGCTTACATAATTTTTTATGTGTTTCATCGCCGGCTCCCGCCGAGTTTTTTGCATTTTTCTCTTCAGCCACAGCCCCTATCCAAAAACCAATACCAGATTTGGAATCTGTGGGAAAATCTGCACCAGATTGTCCGAGACACCCTTATCTTATCTCTCTTATATAAGGTTTTAGCAAAATCACCCCTATCTTATCTCTCACATATCGGGTTTTATCAAAATCACCCTGTATCAGCCACAATTAGCACTCCTGTGGCTATATCACATGACTATAATCCTTTTGGGAAGGGCGGGAGGCGGCGGAGGGCAATGACCAAAGACCTCCGCTCACTGTCTCCAGCCATCACGAGAATAGAGATACTGACCATGACATTTCTAAATGTACACCTTGCAGTCGAAATGCACGTGAACAAACCTGTCACACACCTTACTAAGACTCTTGTAGCCTTGCCGAAGCCATGCCATGCATTTTGTAATCATTCTATGGTGCCGGAGGGCCTTAGAACAATGCCGGTAGCCTTTGAGACATAGCCACTGAGTTGCCCATGTTATTTACAAGTAGCGGTGCTTGATTTTGACCTGTACATTTAGCAATGTACATCTGCATCTGGTGCTGCTCCCAGGTCAGAACGTAATCACGGCCCCTCCGATCATCTCCTTGATGGAGGGAGACCTCATTGATATGGCCAGGAACTATCAACGCACTATTAGTTCCTATTGGAAGTATGAGAAAGGCTCTTTGCCCGGCTCCTCCACTGTGCTCAGGGTCGGTCGGATGTTCCATTCCCTGTTCCTCTCCATTGCCCAGCTCGACGGCCTTCACGACAACTTCCCTACGGCTGTCTACTACCTCCAACAGACTGTGAGGATGTGGGAAGCTGATCCCGATCCGGCGTCGCTGGACATTGGTCCTTTCGACCAGAATCGATGGAACAAGTACCACGAGCGGATTACTTCTCAGAAAGAACATTTCGTCTCGATCCTTCCTGCCGGCTCCACTTCCTACATGACTCACATGGCCTTAGCCTGGAAGGCATCTCAGGCCTCCCAGCCATCCTCCTCCTCCCGCTCCAACCAGCGCCAGTCTTCCTTTCGTGGAGAGAATAGACCACACTCCTCTCAGTCATCGGGCCATGACCTCGGATGCTTCTTATGTGGCTCCAGGCAACACCACCACTCCAAGCATCTCCCATCCGCCTCCGATTTCATCACAAAGGTCGGCAAGACCTACAAGGATGGCGAGGGCAGGGTCTACTGCATTGCCTTCAATGGCAGAGGCTGCTCCTCTGGCTCCTGCACCTACCATCATGGATGTGGACGGTGCGGCAGCTCCGACCATGGTGCCCAACAACATCCCAGTTCCTCCAGCCGTTCCGCTGGGCACTGAGGATGTTTATCCCATCAGAACCAGGCTTCGTCATGAAGCCTGGTCAGAACTTCTCACACAGTCTGGCGAACTTGAGAAGTTCGCGAAGGTGCCGGAAGGCCTTTGTGATGGTTTCTTCATCGGCGTTGAGGACTACGCTCTCACCCACACTCACATCCCTCCTAATCATCCTTCAGCCAACACCTACTCTCACGTTATTGCGGACAAGTTCGAAGACGAAATTCGTCTGGGCCGTATCTCGCCGGGCTACCCTCCAGAGGTGCTCGAGTCTCTCATTGGTCCTTTCCGCACTTCGCCCTTGGCGGTGATCGAACAAAAGCCTGGAAAATTTCGGATCATCATCAATCATTCCCATCCCCGTTGTCCTCCACATCTGAAGGAGGCCTTCGCTCCATCCAACTCTTCCAGTTCTCCCACCTCTCCCTCCACTCAAAGTATCAACATCCCTACCTCTCCCTCCACTCAAAGTACCAACATCTCTACCTCCGACCCAATTCCCTTCCATCTGGAGTCCATGTCTGTTAATTCGGTCATCGATTCAAAGAAATTCCAGTGCGTCTGGGGCACGTTCTCTCAGTGCTTCCTACTGGTGGCATCGGCACCTCCTGGCACCCAGGCGGCAGTCTTTGATGTTGATGCGGCCTTTCGGAATATTCCCATCCATCCCTCTGCAAGGCGTTTCGTCGCTCTCTTCTTCGGCTGTCTGGTCTACCTCGACCAATGTCTTAATTTTGGCAAAGCTTCTTCTCCGGGCATCTGGGGCTTTGTCGCGGATGCCATGGTCCACATCCTTTTACACTTCGGCGTGGAAGCGTTGATAAAGTGGGTTGATGATTTCATTTTCTTCCGTTATCCGCGCCCTTCGTCCGATCCCAACCGTCCTTACTCCTACTCTTATGATGAATCGCTAATCTGGTCCATCGCTGATCACCTAGGCTGGCCTTGGGCTCCTGCCAAGTTCGTTCCCTTCTCCTCCTCCTTTCAGTACATTGGCTTCTACTGGGACCTTGAGAAGAAGACCGTTGAGTTACCCGCTGCCAAGAAAGCGAAGTACCTGGCAAAGATTCAGACCTGGCTCGAGACTCCTTACCACTCGAAAGAGGAGGCGGAGTCTCTAGTTGGCACACTGCATCACGTCACCCTAGTCGCTCCTCTCGGTCGCGCCTACCTCTCGTCTCTCCACCGCTTCGCCGCGGGGTTCAAGGTACCCAACACATTTGCCAAACACACGTCTTCCAAGGCCATTCAGGATGATCTCACCTGGTGGTCCTCTCAGCTCTCACTTCCATTTCTAGGCATTAACATCATCAACCCCCCTCCTGTCTCTGATGCCATCTCCCTCTTCGTCGACGCCTCCTAAAGACTGGCACGAGTCCGGATCTGAGTATACTCGTGACTCGTGGACGGGTACTCAATGCCAAAATATGATGACTCGTGACCCGTTAAAGACCCGTGGGAAATGGGTACTTGACCCATGGGTCAATTACTCACGAGTCACGAGTAACTCGCAGCTGTACAAGTCAAGGTGAGTACTTACAGGTATACTCATGGGTACTCATGAAAATCTCACACAACTCATGATCCTATGCCAAATCCCCATGGTCATTCACTGAATAGGTGTATCTGGAGCTACCTGAAATATTTTGGTGATTTTTGACTGAGAATTGAGAAAGTTCATCCCAAATTACAGGTTGGAAAATCACTAAATTGGGATTAACATTCTCAATTCTTGATCAAAAATCACCAAAATATTTCAGACTGTTCTAGATATATTTATCCATTTAATGACCATGGGGATATGGCATAGGACTACTGGTTGTCCCAAATTTGCCTTGAAAGCATTGGAAGGAGATAATTTCATGTCACATGACTTTGTTCTCAATACTGTGAGTCCATCAAGTCTGATGTTGTTCTCAACAATGGCACGGTGAAAAAATCCAAATATCTGTATGGAGGTAGTTTATATGTTATAGGTCACATTGGTGCAGTAATTTAGCTTCCTGGCCTACCATAAAATAGTAGAATCACTATTTTATTCACTTCTGGGATATTTTCTCACCCCCACCTTCAGATATTGAGTTTGGGAACAAGGTTTAGAAATGAAATTTAGTTGAATTATTGGTCTATACATAATGGCCCATTTTCTACATTTTTACAAGTGACCTTCTTCCCTGTAAACACCTAGTGCCACAATTTCTAAAGATCCAAACAAATAATCAGGAAGGAGTTCCTGTGACTACTTCTAGAAATCAAAAATGTGTGATTTTTGTTCATCTTCAAAATGATATATAACATAAATGAATATGTGGTCCATTATTTTGCAACAGCCAAGTCCAACAGTACTTATGGGTACTCGCGTTTGTCTAGGATTGATGACTCGTGACCCGTTAAAGACCCGTGGGAAACGGGTACTCGGACTCACGAATCTTATGACCTGCGGGTTTTAATACGGGTCTACCCGTGGGTACTCATTAAAGACCCGGACTCGTGCCAGTCTTTAACGCCTCCACTTCCTGGGGTATCGGTCTGATACTAAACGAGCGCTGGCTCGCGTGGGAATTCAGACCAGGCTGGTCCGGCGATGGCAGGCACATCGGCTGGGCTGAAATGGTTGCTGTCGAACTCACTATTCTCACCCTCATCTCCACTCACCATCACGACGTCCACGTCAGGATCCGTTCCGACAACCAAGGTGTGGTAGGCGCGTTGAAAGCCGGCTACTCTCGTGGCCAGGCCCAAAACGCCTCACTCCGTCGCATCGTGCAACTCATGCAGGAACACAGCATTTGGCTCACGGTCGATTGGATCGCAAGTTTCCCTTCCCGCAGACTACTTCACCCTCATCCACCACACGTTCCCAAGCAGATCTCTCCATACCTTAATAAGCACGTCAATTACCATGATCCTAGACTATCCTAGGCTACTAGCTTTCTCTTGCATCTTCTCCTTCTCGGACCTCCTACAAATTGCACTGTGTCCCGTTGTTACTTCATCGATACTGTATTCCGCTATAAACTTCCTGTCATCTCCACCACATAGACTTCCTACTATTGTACTACTTATACAACTATTCGGCTGTATCCATCATACTTCTAATTGTCAATCCGATTTCATGATCTGCATCCGCAGTCCTTCGGCGCGAGAGAATTTTCAAGAGCTGATCTTCTCGGCTATGCTGCGATCACGTGATGTCAAAATCGCAATAGTCATCCAGAAAGACGCGCGTCCTCCGCTTCCTCACTTCTCTCAACCCACACTCACTACCTCGACACTTGCACCTTCGCAGAAGTATGCCCAGGCTACACACTCCTTCCTCTCGGCACAGCCTACCTCTTCGTCCCCTCTCTCGCAGCGCTTCCTCAAAGTCCCGACTATCCAACGACCCATCCCTATCCTTCACGATAAACCCTGCTCTACCCGACAGTGTTCGCGACGCTATCGCCGGTGCCGTCAAGCCAGATACTCGCATTCGTCACCAACGCGCAGTCAAAGAGTTCCTCAATTGGGCGGACACAAGAGGCCTCCGAGCAGATGAGATACTTCCTGCTCCCGAATCCACTCTTCTGGAGTATGCCGCTACCTTCGCTGGTCGCCTCGCTGGCGGCACCGTTAATACGCTAGAAAATCAATACCGTAGATTTTTCGCGATTTATTATTAAATCC
>ML179790.1:19075-38466 GCA_004369135.1 Dendrothele bispora CBS 962.96 | reverse complement strand
GGGCGGATCCGAAAGAGTACTGTTGGAAGCCGTGGTCGGAGAGACCGGGCGTCCCAGTGGGCGATGACTCGCGCCTGGTGGATCAGGGCGAGAGCGTGAGGCTGTAGGAGAAGCCGGAGGGGAGTAAGCGGGTGGAGGAGCCCCTGGTTGGGAGACGAGAACGGCATCGTCGTCGGAGCCGGGAGCGTCGTCACCTTCGGAGGAAGCTGGAACCTGGTTGACACGCGCAGAGCGTCGCAAAGGAACAGCGAGTTGAATCGGAGGTTGGAGAGAAGACATGAGAGAGAGATGGAGAAGAAGAAAGAGTGAAGAATGGAGTATGGATATGTCTTCTGGATCAATATCCAGACGACGAGGAACGAAGGTGATGGGAGCAGTTCAAGACGCACAACGTCACGTGTGCGTGCTGTCACTGCTCATACGAAAAACCATTCTCCTTCCTCGCCGTCGGAGAATATCACATACCGGCCAACATCAGGATTCCTCATAGACAATTACTTAACACACACCAAGATGTGCATCTTGACATGGCATCTTAAATGCCATGTGGCCCTTTACTGAAGCTTACGCTTCTTTTAACTGATGACCATCAACCATCCAAACTCGGATCATTCGTGAGAGGCATATCAATAGCGGTTGATTTTTCACAGCCTGAATAAGGTCCAAAAGTGGTTCATCATGTGGCAGCCCAAGAGTTGAGACTCATCTTTGACATTGCCACCCTGGCTCATCACACTCGCATCCTTGAGGGTGGCTGCGGTTTCCTAATAATACTTACTTTGACGCAAAGCTGAGAACGCCTGTGTAGTTCATGCGCAGCCAAGACGGAAAAGACTTCTCACTAGAGTCCAAACACCCTTCGGAGCATCAGAAAACCCAGATATACGTAGTGTCAATTATTAACGGAACACGAGAATAACAGCCTCGTACCTGCGAATATCCGGTCTACTTCATAGTGACTCTGATAGCCTGGATACAACCTGGATACCTGGCTATTGGAGAATACCGCAAAGAGATCTAGAGTTGTTCGCACTATTATAGGGTACAGAGACTTATGATATCTCAGCTACAATCCATCTCAAGCTCATCACCATTGTTATAACCCGAGGACTTTCATATCCACCAATCATGCAGAACAGATGCCATGTGCACTGTCACTGTGCAATGCTGAGAGTCGTGACGTTAACGTTGTCAGTGTAGTACTAAAATCGTTTTATGTCGGGATCCTGGTTTCATAATCCAAAGTGATGGAAATTTGGGGGAAAAAGATGTACATTGGCGGCGAAAAATAATAACGGATTGACATGAATGTACTATGTCATAAGACCGCATCTGCAACACGGCATTTTGAGTGCTTTTTCTTAGTACAAAACGATCCAAATTTATCCAAGCCCCACTTGAAAAATCTTTACAAACGTTGAGTGCGAGCTACGGTCAATGCTGATTCACGCAGGTTGTCACGTCATTTTTTATTAGCCCCAATTCGAATTTTCATTAGCTCCTTTCCCATTTTTCTCAGTTGTGTCAACATAATTACATGTCGCAGATGAGGTCTATTAGACCATATCTGCAACACAGATATTTGGCCGTTGTTTTTCATTGAGGAACAATATAGAGTTATCTAGGCCCCACCCAAAAATCTTCAAGTAGGGCTGGGTGTTTGACCAAACGCCATGGTAATTTTGCATTAGTCCATTTCCCCCTATTTGTAACACCATTGTTCTTCGACATTTTGGAGCTTAGAAAAATCCGTGTTGCAGATATGGTCTAGGCTATTGCATGCTCTTGAGTTCTGTCTGAGTAGGAATCATTTTTCGCCGTAACCCATGTTCGGCAATCCTCGGCAACACTTCTCACTTATCAAGCAAGCCAACTACGAAGGGGTAGTAAGCGATTGCCGTGCTCTCACTTACCTCCACATCATGCGGTGTCTGTGTGCACGAGGCTCTAGCAGTTCACAATCTGTTGCCTGACAGCTGACTATGTATCTTCAGCGCAAACGGTCATCGTCACACCCTGCGGCTCCGAAGGTCTAACAAAAACGGTTAACCTCCGAAACCCACGACGTTCAGCTACACTGCCAGCGCTCCATATCTCTTTCACGGTTAACTTCCGAAAGACTATCAATCAGCACTTTCTGCGCGTACATTTCCTTCTACCGGCTTACCACGCCGGGCTAAAAAAAGAAAACTTCTTTCAGCATGTCACTAAGGTCTTGATATTAACACGCAAAGGTGGAGGGTCATATATAAGGGCGAAGGATCGACCTGTGAGTCTTCGTTAACCTTTTCTCATCTCTCACCAACATCATTAACTCTTCGCTTTTGAAAAAAGTCATGTCAGTTACAACCGTTAGACAAGGTCCTTTTGCTCCTCATCCCAAACCGCCCACCAACCTCGGTGTTCTTCGAGTCCTCTCTCCTCGCGCTGGCGTTCGCGTCTCCCCACTATGTCTCGGTGCGATGAGCATCGGTGACAGATGGAACAGTTTCATGGGATCGATGAACAAAGAAGATAGTATCAAACTGTTAGACGCGTTTTTCGAGAAGGAAGGGAGGAGGAGGAGGAGGAATCTATTAACCGGACTTGTCTCAAGATCTGGACGCCGGGTCCGGGAAGCATCCCGATGGCAGCTAAGTACATCATCGTTCCCGGGACTACTCACCCCCTGCACAGACGAGCTTCCCAGCCCTGACTCTGGGGTAGATCTGCCGGAAATGAGTAGCCGCAACGGATACAGGAAAGCATCATCTACTTGTCGCTCTACCTACTACAAATACAGAAAAAGACTCTATCTAACGTCTATATACTGGGGGGACATGTAGTGGGGTAGCATCGTATATCTTGAGAACTTCGTATATGTATTTTGCTGTCAGTGAAAAAGCCGGTTTGAAAGAAATGATATTACCGAGAAAGGCAGTAGCATCAGTTCTAGCATCACATTGGAGCGTATTCCCGTGAAGACTATAATACGAGGTCATATATGATTCTCGTAGACTGGCCAGTGGGATATGGGGACACTCCAGTAGTGCATGTTCCGGATTTTCAATAGCTGATATGCAAAAGCGGCATAGACGTTCTTCAAATGGAACGGATACCCTGTGATTGTCAGCCCAGCGGAGACGTTCAACAGCGAGTGGGTGATCACCACAAATTAGCTTTGTGAATGCTTTACGATGTTTTGGGTTGCGGATGTCACCCAAATATTGTCGCATACACATTGCTTTGTGTCGGTAACCAGTGCCCTCGTTGTTGGGTTCTTTTCTGTATTGTAGTAAGTACGTTTTTCGGAACGCGGTACCTATCTGTTCCTCGACCCAGTATGGAAGCGACTTTTTCATCTTGTCATGAAATACTTTAGCTGCTTCAGCGTTCAGTAGATCAACAACAGAGGGAAGTGGCAGCATTGAACGGGGTAGAGTTTCTTCCATAACGTCCAATAGATCTGTGAACCATGAGTTGGAGCCCTTCCGATGAAGCTCGGCACTCTCTCTGATGGCTTTATACACATAGGTATCATTAGGACGTTCTATGGCATAGATAAGGTAGCGTGTAGCGAGTTCGAGGCGACGAAATAGAATGGGTGCAATACCAGTCTCCGAAAATAAAGCTGCAACAACTGAACTATTGGAAAGGCCGAGTAGTCGGCGGAAAAAGCTTATCTGGACATCCCGAAATTTCTTTCCAGCAGAGAGGGAGGTGTCTAGTACAACCTCACAGCCATAAATGAGATGTGGGTCCACGCAACCCATGTAAATTATTCGACCTTCATCAACAGGGAGACAGCCAATCATAGATTCAAGGTGAAGGATGCCATGAGAAACAGAGATAGCTTTTTTCTCCTTTATGTTATAGTGGGGTGCAATCACCCTAGAGAACGATGAGAAATTGCCACACTGGAAAGTCATACCAACATAGGTGTACTCTGATGCAATAGATACCAATTCACTACCAAAGTGAAAAGTTGGAGTCTGACGAGGTTTGGGACCGTGGAATCCAATCAGGGATTTAATGGCATTGATGACCATGAAGTTTCTGCGACACCAACTGTAGAAGAGAGACATTTTTCTTTGAAGTCCAGCAGGTGAAAGCCCAAGGAGTAACAAATCGTCTGCCTGTTCCAAATGAGAGATAAATGCACCAAATAGTTCAATATCATCTTCAGTTTGGGGTATATCAAAGTCTGCAAAGTAGAGGATCCACAACAGGGGAGATAGAGTATCACCTGCTAGGATGCCCATTAGGGATTGAAATTCTTCAGAGACTGATTTGCCATGTCGTACTTTATATCTCATAGAGCGGTAGATCATTCGAAGCCAATCAAATATTCTACCTCCAACTTCATCGATACGGCTAATAACTAGTATGTTCTTCTCACAGAAGCTTTTCTCACTTTGATACATATGACTTTTTCTCTAATTCATTTCGTGTATATTTTAGTCAAGATGAAACTTCCGAAGAATGGATTGGAGAATGGATGGAGTCCAGAAAAATCCGTGATCAGATCGTGTTAGCTACCAAAGTAAGCCTCCTCCGGTCCTTCTCCCCTTACTCAAATCCGATTTCTTCTCAAACAATTCAAATCTTCTTAGTACACCACTTGCTTCAAGACCATGGACCCCAGCATCGCCCAAACCACCAACTACGTTGGAAACAACTCCAAATCCTTACACGTCAGTCTCAAACACAGCTTGAAAAAGCTCCGAACGGATTATATCGACATTCTCTACGTCCATTGGTGGGATTTCGACACGTCTATCGAGGAAGTCATGGATTCTTTGCATAATCTCGTTGTTTCGGGTAAAGTTCTGTACTTGGTAAGTACTAAACATTTCTGAGATTGAGCGATTCGGTAAACACTAAGTACTGACGAACGTTTTTGTTTAGGGCATCTCGGATACTCCAGCATGGGTCGTCTCACAAGCTAATCAATATGCAAGAGCATATGGAAAGACACCTTTTGTCATCTATCAAGGCAAATGGTCGATCATGGACCGTTCCTTCGAACGTGAAATCATTCCTATGGCACGTGCTAACGGTCAGTTCAAACATCCATCATTCGCATTATCAGTCTTTTTCCTTTACTCACAAATACGCGTTGCTTTTCATATAATCAATCTAGGTATGGCACTCGCACCTTGGGGCGTCATCGGTCGCGGTCGGTTCATCACCGATGAGGAAGAAGAAAGGAGAGAAAAGTCTGGCGAGAACGGTAGGACAGCGATAGCAGGAGGATCCAAGGAATGGAAGCGAACTCCAGCAGAAATCAAGATGTCTAAAGCGCTTGAGAAAGTCGGGAACGAGGTTGGGACAAAGAGTCTTACAGCTGGTGAGTTTCCTTTTTCTTTTCTTTTCCTTTTTACTTTCCACTTTCATTCGTTCCCACTTACTGATACCGTAAAAACTCCTAAATAGTCGCACTCGCATACGTTATGCACAAAACGCCCTACGTCTTCCCCATAATCGGTGGTCGCAAAGTCGAACAGCTCGACCAAAACATCGAAGGTCTCGGTATCGCTCTCACTCCAGAACAGATCAAATATCTCGAAAGCGAAGCACCAGAATTCGATCCTGGGTTCCCAACGAGTATGATCGTAAGTCGATAAATCCTTCCTTTTTGCATCCCCTCTTTGCTGACGCTTAAATGTTAACTTTCCACGTACACAGGGTGATGGAACAGAACAAAACTGGTTGCTCAAGGCTGGCTCGGTTTTCCAGAGGATGCCTTATCCTCAACCTTTGGGTCCTCCTCCTAAGTAAGGAAATGTAGAAAGGGATTTACACATAGCATAGTACAAATAACAAGTGTTTCTCCAATGATTTCCGAAATCATCTATCGCTAGTCATAAAAGAGACTTGTTCGAGCAAAAGTCGTTAATTCAAGGTTATTTTCGACAACGCATACTCGCCTACATCTATCTAAAAAACAACACAGCCACCTGCGCGAGTCGAGTTTACTTAGTATGGACGAGTCCTCCTAAAGTCGGCCTCGTAACCAATCCGGACTCATAACCGGGAGTTTTACTAATTGTATCAAAACGAGCAAAATAAATTCTGACATCCTTCCACTAATAATTAAATAACAACATAAAATTCTCGATTAGAGGTTACTTCTTGGTCTATGCAACATCGGTTCAACGCTCCCAACATTCTGCAAAGAGTCCACGAACATGTCCCACATGTGATCAGAAACAATAGGTGCCGTCACATAGTCTTTGATATTAAGTTTGTGCAGAAGCCTCTCCAAATCAGGAAGTATGGTCTCTGCTCTATTACTTTCAATTTCCCACTGCTTTGTGCGTGAAAGTCCGGCGTTCTCAGAAAACCAGGCAGGGTCCAACTTTATGATTGTAGCCACATAGAGCTCTACAATGTTTGAATCCACCTTTTCACTTATTGCAGAGTCATATGCCATACGGTACCCAATAGTTTCGATCAATTGCTGGCAGAGAGGCAGAATATAACGTTCCACTTGAGGGTGGCGATGGTTGCCAAACTGCCTCAGCTTGGCTCGAAGCTCCTTGATCATCGATGCTTCGTGTCTAAATAGTAGACTATCTGAATTCAGAGATGACGGAGAAGTGATTCGTCCTAACAAAAGTTCCATGGAAAAACCTTTTTACGAGGTATCAGCACAAGCTCCAAACGAGCTAGAATCTCACCCACTCACGTATAGATATTGTTAGAATATCACCTTCAGCAATTGAGGCACCTCGTATGTCAGCCTATAACCCAGGCTTGTTAGACCAAGGGAACTGCCCACCCAGTGGTACTTACATGCATTACTGACAACTGATTTACTTCACTAAGGCCCTGGGCACCACAACGATTGCCAAGTACAACAGGTAGTCTCTGGGCGAACTTCAGGACTGTCACCTTGTATATTGCAGCAATGAAATGTTGTTGATAGATATCAGGCTTTGCCAAGACGAAATATTCTCGAGCTTTCTTGGAAAAAGCTTCCATCACAAAGGTTTGGGCGATCCCTGTAAGGATAGGAATGTATTGTGTGCTAAATGAGATCACTGGTCTGGGCATCTGGGTTGAAGCGTCAATGACCTGTCGGCGTAAGCTATAACATCCAGCAATATAAGATGCAATGCGCATGGTGGAAAGCCCAAAAGCTCCCATGGACAGAGTGCCACTGATTACTCTGTAGATGTTTTGGAAAAATGACTTTCGCTGGTCACTTTCCTTGTCCTTTGTGCCCAGTAGTGCCCATGGAGGCAAGTGCAAATCGTGAAAATATGTTAAAGCATGTTTGACCGGGCGAGAGCCACCTATCAACTATGTAAGCAAACGACAAGACTTGAATCATCAGCAGACTGAGAAGGTACCCCGAGGAGTGATGATCTTAGAAGTGACGTTTGTTGTCATGTTGTATCCGTCACTCAAGTTGACAATGAAAGGTTTTATTCCTTTATCCACTTCTTCGATTATCAAACGAGCAAAAACTATTGATACAACGGGTATACCGCAGGGACTTGTGGGTGGCATATACCTATTTCCGGTCATTGATCAATTCCATTTAGTAGTGATAACCTTACTTAGCTGCGTGTTTTACCGGCGTATTCAACACGAAGTTTCCATTTTGAAGCAATGTAGCCGTGGTCTCCAAGTGAAAAGCGTCGAGACCATGTCCAACTTCTGTGAGACAGTACTGTCCCCTATGGGTATGATTCTCAGCCATGTTCTTTCAAGAATTCGAGATGCAACCCACGAAAGTTCGAATTTCAACAATTTATCTAAAATGGCTGCGATTTCCGGCCTCTCAGATGAAAACATTGCAAGTGTTCCAGCACATAAATTGTAGTGAATGGTTAACAGCGTTCCCACTGAGAAATCCTATAACGTTTGGATAAATTTTTAGTTTGCAGGTCTGGAGATTTGACGACTCACCATTAATAATATTGGGTCTGTACTGTCATGTGTGTTAATTGTGAATAGGTGTCTATGTCATGAATACACTCACTGAAAGTCCCAGTATTTCTGGGATACATTAGTAATATCATCTGCTGTGAGATCTACAAATGATCGGTATGTCATTGACTTTAGGACACTCAATGGATAGAGAACTGACCGTAAGCTTGGACAACTGATTTGCACCTCTCATAGCTGAGTTTGATGCGCTGATCAAATGACAAGGCTTCTGGGCGAATCTGCCACAGTGGTGATGACGCAAGAGCGGTGGTGATATGCATTGAGGGGGAACAAGTATCAAGGAGACTTGGCTACACTTATAAGGACACACTCTGATCTATATCTGTATTAAGAAGTAGGGGTTTTTGGGGGCTCAGGAGAGTGAGAACTAAATTGATGCCACTTCATGATACATATCTTAAGCGTGTATCTGAAATAACAAGGAGTATTCCAAGTTTGCGACCTAATATTTTACGGTGACAGTCGAGCTGGATTAGAGTATTGTAAAAAATTGCAGACGATACAAAATGACGGGGAAGAGACCAATTCGAACGGATAGGGTGTCCGGATGCGCATGCGATGTGTTATGATGTAAACTGACCGAGGTTCAGGGGTATGTTACGCGTTACGCAAATCTATGGTAATAGTACAGTAATGGTTATGTAGATCACAAGAATGATCACATAACTAAAAGCCAGTTATGAGGCCGGAGTTTACTCTTGTTCTTAATGAAAGTTTCATTGGCATGTTGTTACCTTAGCATGGTCTTGTCATCATCAAAGGTCTCATATCTACCATGCGAAGGAATAGCCTACTTCCCTTTCATGTATATGACTTCTCACTAGGAAAGTTCTTGCAGATGGAAGAATGTCATCTTGGTAGTATTAAGAGTGCTCGCTAAAAATAAACCTCTGACAAAAGTTCTGGCGTCTTCGGATTAAAGCGCAACTCGGAACTTGAATTATGACAGATCACTACTTCCCTTCTTCTGCTTATTACAAAAGTCTTATTGTGAGGTCTTGAAAGTATCAAATCCAGATTAATTATCAGCTAATATCCTAGGCCTATTGATTGATTCATCATCTTATGTATAACACTCAGTGATATCGTCTCGGCAGTTTTATAACATCATGCAGATCGTGGCCACTCTGGAACTTGTATTTAAAACACAGCAATAATCACTTCTTTGATAAGCCCGAAACAAGAACAAACTGGAGTTCTTTCTGATTGGAACTATCCTTCGGAGTAGCTTTTATGAAGAGGTCATTGCCGTGGGGCGGTACTCAAATATAAGCCGCACCAGAAATGGCTAGATGATCATGACAGACAAGATCACTCTTGTTTGAATGCTTCTGGAGATTAAAGTACCAGCAAGCAAGCAAAAACGCTTCTTGAGCTACGAGGCCGGAGTTTACAGAGGTCTTGTCCTTACTAAACTTGGGCTAGCTGGTTCCTACATGTATTCTCCATTTAATCTTATCTTATCATTACTGAGTCATAATTGTACACAGTTCACGGCCTCGCACTTGCCATGCACGAGTAATGGCCCACTGTAATTACTAAAAAGAAGATGATTATGGTATCTCTTAATTTCAAATCTTGGCCACAAGTTGAAAGATACTGGACAACTTCTCTTGTTGTTAGCTAACCTGAACAAATATACAGTGAGAAAGACAGCATTTCTCATGGATCCTGTCATCATTACAGTATTATTGTTACAGCTGATGGTCCATCTTCCTGGGTTTCGTACACATACCGCACATAATCATGGCTCACTTCTTTGTCTGATCTGATCTCCTTTAGTATCATTTCTCATTATGTATCAAACTGGGTATCCCCGACTCCAATGTAAGGAGGAGTAGGGACTGGGGCTTCTGAATGTCCTTGATCTGTTCACTCCCATTTGAAAAAAGGAAACAGATTACCCATGCTATGACCACCATCCCAGATTAAGTAGTATTGAATGCCAGGATCTCAGAACATTGATATCTCTCAATCAATTGGCTCAACAGGTCTCAAGGCCCACATGCACAAATGTGTTACTTGATACTTGTTTCATCAATATCTGATGAGGTGAAGTATGCTCATTCCCAGATTTTCCTTACACATCTGCTTTCCATTGGAGCTATGGCTCCAGGATCATCAAATCATCAGATGACACTAATAAACCCTACAAAAAAGCACAAGGTACAATGGCTCTCAATTGGTCTGAAGACCAACCATCATCTGCTGATACCAAGGGTATGTTTTCCTGGTTACATATGTATTGCCATGCTGTGATTGATCTTTCAAAATTTATAGTTAATTATTTCAGACATTGTAATGCCACCAACAAGTCACAACTGATGCTTTACTTTTCAATAGGGCACCTGTCAACGACACTCCCCCTGTTCTTTCAGCTAAACACGTGGCTGCAATAGGCACTGACTCAAAAGACAAAGAAAGTTATCCAAGTGAATTAGCTTATATCAACCTTGTATTAATCTTAATATACAAACCTCACTCGAAATTTCATTATTTCATAGCTATTGATCCTGAGACTTTGCAGCTGCATGAATTCATTGAGCAAGGCAAATCTCTTATCCCCGGTGTGTTATTCCTGATTCTATTGATTTCCCGGGTTTATACTCATTACAACTATCCTCAGTTCATGACTGTTGGTTCCTTTCACAAATCCAGGATCCTCACGGCAAATTATGTGATTTGAGAACCTTCTTTCCACATGCATCAATGTTGTGGAAGTCTTTGATTCGAACAGTCGAAGATACACCCATCCAATTAGTTCCTTGCTACATCTCAGTCAATGGTTGCTGTGTGATACACCGTTAATATGTAAATGTAAGGTTTATTTTATCAATCACTCTTCTCACTCACACCCAATGGTCTCACCCAATTTTATTCGCATGTTTGTCACCTCCAGCTCCACCTGTTGTTCCAGCTGACTCCACAAAGTGCAAGAAGCATGCTGATTACGAGGCCGGAGTTTACGAAGGACTCGTCCTTACTAAACTTGAGCTCGCAGAAGGTGGCTGTGTCGAATCCGTGTGCCATCCCCATTTGGATCGGAAGATTCCGCTCAGACTCGGGCCGCATTACAGCATTCAAAAACCCGGCCTCGTATCTGCCACGCGCAGCGATGGCCCACTTCAACTTCATGACAATGATGTGATGCTCCCATCTCCACATGCTCAGTGTTTGCTGAAAATGTCTCTACCTTCTTTGACCAAACTAAGCCTCGCCAAAAACATGGAAAACAAAGGTTCAAGTTCCAGTTTCACAGGAATCGAGATTGACGCCAATTCGGTCTAGATTTTTTTATTTATTTTATTTATTTTTTTTTTGGGGGAGGTTCCACATGACCACAACTGAATAAGAAAAGATCAGACTGCAGTTCAAAATTCGAGTCTCTTTTGAATTTTATGTTCTATTTTCTTGATCCTGTATTGACGCGGAAGACCTTAATAACTGAATATATATAAGTTTTGTCTTCTATATTGTAATGTGCTTGTTCACAATTTCGCTCAATTATTATTAGACCAGTCGGAGTCAGGGATCAGTGCTACTAGCACTGCTGTGGCCCAAGGATTTTGAGTGGCTGGGAAAAAATTAAGACTAACTTTCCGGGACATTTTTGACAGTAAAAATAATTGATTTTGGATTGGGAAAGATTTGTGAGAGATGCTGTACCTTTGTAGCATCTTTTCGAGACCATTTTCCATACAAAGATATGTTGTAGATAGGTAGCATCTTTGTATTTGCAAATATGATACATTTATTCAAACTTCAAAGTGTTTACATTTTTGAAAGGGAAATATGGAACATCTTTGCCAAATAAACTTACAGGGATTCCTGAAAATAATGGCAATCACGTTTTTTTTTCCGCGAGATACCTAATATGGCATGTCTTCACTATACAAGTACTCAGACCTTGTGTCACCCTCTGCTTTTGCTTCGTTCCTCAGAAAATGCTTCAGTTGCTTTTGATCATTCATGGAAACATGTAAAATAAGATCAGACCTCATAGAAGATGCCTTGCCCATGTGGGAACACTGGGAACGGCCTGGGAACGGCCCGATAAGTACTTGCACAGCATTGGTTGTTTTGCAGCACATATACACCGTTGCGTTTGAAGATCTGGGTCTATCAATGGGTATTTTCGATCCTCCAATATTTTTTATAGGCAGAGTTTATAGTAACGAAGCAAGAAGACTTGCTTCGGCGCCCTAAAAAGGGCAGCTACTAGCTGAGCTACTATTTTAGGTATCTCGCGGAAAAAAAACGTGATTGCCATTATTTTCAGGAAACCCTGTAATCTCTTTGCACAAAACTTTGCACTTAGATTGTGATGATGCATCAACTTGACCCAGTTGCATAGCCGATTGGGGTTAGGCCTATTTGGTATACTTATCAGTCCCACTTGGAAATCATATTTGACAATCAAGTTTTCAATCAACCTTACACATGCCAGGGCAATTTCTTATGAGTGAAGATGATCATTCTATCTGCTTGTATCCAAATATACTTTTCCCCGGAAATAAACTCCACATGTGTTCTTAGAGACACTTCTACCGTTGGGAATCTATGATCAAATTTGAAACTCCATCCATCCAACAGTGCTGTTTTACATCAAGACAGTGGTGGGCAGCAAAATAGGAGCACAGATATCACATCACGTTGATCGTCCTTTTTTCGATAGCGGGTAAGGAAGTGGTACCTTCTTCCATCTGAAACTGATCTAGTTTTTATGAATTTCATTTTATACTATAGATAGCAAATAGATAGCCTGAATTTGGACTTGTGAGTAAAAAAGAATTTCCATACGGCTCGGAGATTTGGAGTACTTCTATCAAACAAATCAGTTCCTTCTAAGAAACTAGTGGAAATAAATCACCTGGAAGTGGACTAAGAATCGTTAACATGTCACAATAGCACATTGAGAAATATAACTTAATATTACCCTCGAGTTGTGACGGAGGAGTGTGAACTGATATGGTGTTCACTTTTAATGAACCTACCTTTGTTCTTATTAATGCTTCAGACTCAGAGACCTACTAAGGTGCCGACTGCGTCTGCTCCGACTTTCCTGATATGAAGTGCCGAATGCCTTTTTACGAGGCCGACTTTAGGAGGACTCGTTCTTGCTTATTGCGAGTCACAGGGTGGCAGTGCACATTACCACGAGTTATATTCCATTTGGCTTATCATTAATCTTATCTCATACCATTTTGGCTACGTTAACCTTACAGCCTCGTACCTGCCGCACGAAGCGACGACCCTATTCCTTCATGAACATTTGAACCTACCACCGTAGTTGCCTCACCAGAGATGAAAGACAGCCGCATTGGATCACGTCAGTTTAGACGTTTGACCGTTAGCGACGGAAAAAACAAAAGGAAACGACCATACGTATGACTGAAGTTGAGCAACGCTGACATATCGGGGCAATGGGCATAGTATATTTGGTCTTGTTTACTAGTGCTGTCACGACTCCGACTTCGGCTCACTTTGGCTCGACTCCAAGCGACTCCACTCCAAATGCCGGTGACTCCAGAGTGGAGTCGACTCGAGTCGGCTGAGTCAGTGGAGTCAGTTTATTAATAGTAAATACATTTTTGAATAGAAATTCATTAGATTCGGCTACTTCCGGAGTAGCTCAATTGCCAAAAGGGGGTTCTCACGGCTGATGACTCGACATTTGGCTCAAAATCGCACTAAGTCGCCAGAGTCACGAGTCATTAGTGAGACTCGACTCGACTCAAAATCCGACTCGACTCCTCGACTAGCCGGAGT
Source organism: Dendrothele bispora CBS 962.96 (assembly GCA_004369135.1). Classification (NCBI taxonomy): domain Eukaryota; kingdom Fungi; phylum Basidiomycota; class Agaricomycetes; order Agaricales; genus Dendrothele; species Dendrothele bispora. Next base: position 24,756 of record ML179790.1, on the reverse strand, counting down.
CGAGTCAAGTCACGTGCAGCACTATTGTTTACAATAGAAGGCGTTGCAGGAGTATGAGACACGTGAATAAGAGCGTGAAGAGCAATGGTCGCTGGTCGCTACTTACTGTGCGACTGGTATCTCAGCGTTGCTGGTTGACCGATCCTCTAGAGTCTTACTGATAAATCGCTGGCAGATAGTGTTGCATGTGACTCGACTCGACTCCGGCTAGTCGACGAGTCGAGTCAATTTTTAGTCGAGCCTTGTCGGACCAATGACTCATGACTTATGGCAACTTTAAGTCACTTGAGCTACATTGAGTCATCAGTTGAATAAACACCCTTTTTTGGTAATTGAGATGTAGTACGCAGCTGAATTACCCGTCTTGGTAATAGTTACTCATTTTGGAAGTATTAAATTCTATTCAATAATATATTCAGATATTAATAAATTAACTACCTAGGCGACTCTGCTGACTCAACTGACTCGAGTCGACTCCGGAGTGGAGTCACCAGATTTGGAGCCGGAGTGCGACTGGTGTCTCAGCGTTGCTGGTTGAGTGATCGTCTAGAGTCTTACTGGTAAATCGCTTGGCAGATACCTACTTCAAAAAATGGGCCTTTCGGGATAGACTTATAAAAATAATACTTACTACGGTTCAAACTGCTTTAGACTGTTACCTCTGCACGCGAAGCCTAGTAAGTCACACCTTCTACGGCTCCGAAGGCCTACGGCTAACTTCCGAAACTTATCATTGACTCCGTTCAGCTACGCTCTAGCGTACCGAATGTTATCTATCCTTTTCTACGGTTAACTTCCGAAAGAATCATATCAGTCAGCACTCTCCACTATGGGATTTTCTTCTACCGTCTTATGTACTTAGTATGTTGGCTTCTACTTCTAGGTAACCAGGGGATTTATCATATATCAACACACAAAGAACAAGGAGTCATATATAAGGGCAAAGGATCGACAGTGTTTGACTCACTAACTATCTTTTCCTTTGATCTTTGAGTCGCCTTCTCACTTCTGAAAAAAGTCATGTCAGCTACAACCGTTAGACAAGGTCCTTTTGCTCCTCATCCCAAACCACCCACCAACCTCGGTGTTCTTAGAGTGCTCTCTCCTCGCGCTGGCGTTCGCGTCTCCCCCACTATGTCTCGGTGCGATGAGCATCGGTGACAGATGGAACTTTTTCATGGGATCGATGAATAAAGAAGACAGTATCAAACTCTTGGACGCGTTTTTCGAGAAAGGAGGCAACTTTATCGACACAGCCAATGCCTAGTAAGTTCTCAAGAAGTTTCTCCCACGCCTTTTTTTGTATTCATTCTGCGGGTATCCTAGTCAAGATGAAACTTCCGAAGAATGGATTGGAGAATGGATGGAGTCCAGAAACATCCGTGATCAGATTGTGATAGCTACTAAAGTAAGCCCTCCTTCCTACTTACTCAGATCTAAATTTTTCTTATTTACCAGAAAAAATTCAATCTTTCAGTACAGCACCTGCTTCAAAACCATGGACCCTAACATCGCCCAAACCACCAACTACGTCGGGAACAACTCCAAATCCATGCACGTCAGTGTCAGACACAGCTTGAAAAAGCTCCGAACGGATTATATCGACATTCTCTACGTCCATTGGTGGGATTTCGACACGTCTATCGAGGAAGTCATGGATTCTTTACATAACCTCGTTGCTTCGGGCAAAGTTCTGTATTTGGTATGTCCTAGACATTTTTGAGAGGATTGAGCGATTCGGTAAGTACTGACAAACATCTTTGTTTAGGCCGTTTCGGACACCCCAGCATGGGTCGTCTCACAAGCTAATCAATATGCAAGAGCTTATGGAAAGACGCCTTTTGTCATCTATCAAGGCAAATGGTCCCTCATGGACCGCTCCTTCGAACGCGAGATCATCCCTATGGCTCGTGCCAACGGTGAGTTTCCACCCGGAACTACCCACCACTTCGTTTTTCTTACTCACAAATATTTCATATAATCAATCCAGGCATGGCTCTCGCACCTTGGGGCGTCATCGGCCGAGGCCGGTTCATCACCGATGAGGAAGAAGAAAAGAGAGAAAAGTCTGGCGAGAACGGTAGGATGGTGATAACAGGAATATCCAAGGAATGGAAACGTACTCCTGCGGAAGTCAAGATGTCTAAAGCGCTTGAGAAAGTCGGGAACGAGGTTGGGACGAAGAGTCTTACGGCTGGTCTGTTCTCTTTTTTTTTGTTTATTTTTGACTTGACTTGAATTTCGTTCTTTCGCATTCGCTGACTCTGCGAATTTCTGATAGTTGCACTCGCATATGTTATGCACAAAACGCCCTACGTCTTCCCTATAGTCGGTGGGCGTAAAGTCGAACAGCTCGACCAGAACATCGAAGGTCTCGGTATCACTCTCACTCCAGAACAGGTCAAGTATCTCGAGAGCGAAGCACCAGAATTCGATCCTGGGTTCCCAACAACTATGATTGTAAGTCCTCCATAGATCCTACATTTTTGCATCCGCCTAAATGTTACACGCACACAGGGTGATGGGACGGAACAAAACTGGTTGCTCAAGGCCGGCTCGGTCTTCCAGAGGATGCCTTATCCTCAACCTTTGGGTCCTCCTCCCAAGTAAAAAAAGTGTAGAGACGAAAGAGACCATTCACTGCATGTGTTAGGATAACAAATTTCCAAATAACAAGTGTTTCTTGATGACCTATCATCTACCATGGGAATTCACCAGCATCGTTGTAAAAGAGACCTGTCCAACTTATTAAAAGAGTATTCCCAGTACAAGAAAACGACACATACAAGTCTTATCCTTATCCCCAGGTCCCAACAAAGTCCATTGAGCAACAAACTCAGCCGCCTGATCTGGCGTCTTTCCTCCTTCATAATAACCATTCAATTTGGTCGCCGTGATACCAGGCGTGATACAATTAACCAAGATCCCTTCAGATTTGAGCTCATGTGCCAATGCGATCATATATGAATTAGCTGCTGCTTTGGATGTGCTATACGCCGTGACATGCATGGAAGAGCTTGGCCGCGCCTGGAATGTGTTGGAGCCCAATGCGGTACTGATGAGGAGAATGTTTTTGTAGCCTTCTTTTCCTTTACGGATGAGAGGAAGGAAGATTTGAGTGGTTTGAATGACGCCATAGAAGTTGGGCTCGAAGGCGGCGCGGATAGTGTTGATGTCGACTGTGATAGCGTTTTGGTCTTTGTCCATCCTGCCAGTGCCTTTTTTGGGAGGGAACATGCGTGTGTTAAGTTATCAATCATCAAAAAATCCGGGGTTCGCGAGAGTAGAACACACCGGCGTTGTGTACGAGCACGTCAAGTTTTCCTTCCTCCTTCTCGATCACGTCCTTCGCAGCTTGGACGGATTTGATGTCAGTAATGTCGAGTTGAACAAACTTGACATTTAGATTGTCTTCGGTTTTCAACTTCTGCCTGTACAGGAGGATGGAGCAACCAGCATATGTGTTATAACTTATCTGAGCTAGTAGCCAAAGACCACCAAAATCGTAAACTCACTGTGCCTCCTTCCCCGCAGTTTCGTTTCTTGCTGAGAGGTAAACAATCTGGCCTTTCGACGCGAGAAGCTTAACAGTGGAGTACCCAATCCCAGCACTCGAGCCTGTGACGAGGATGACGCGTTTGTAGTCAGACATGCTTTCCGTGGGTTTGGGGGGAGGAGTTTATTGACCGGACAGGTCCAAGAGCTGAAGCGCTGAGAGGCGGGTTCCGTAATGCGTCCCCGATGGTAGTACATCATTACTTTGAAGAGGATATATATTTCGCACCCGCATAAATTATATATGCGGGTGCGAAGGCCTACTAGCAAAAACGGTTAACTTCCGAAACCTAAAATTGACTCTGTTCAGCTACGCTCCAGCGCTGTCTATTTTTCACGGTTAACTTCCGAAAACTTCCCACTGATCAAAAGAAATGGGGCATAGCTTGAAGTTGAAGCAATGGCCCTGACGAGTAACGTGGCCGTAAATCCTGTGGACAACGATGCTGTTGTTAGTGAGAGCTGAGATAAGATCCCTAACGGTGTTAGTCGACTAGGGAGTCCTGCAAGACTAAAGTCGGTCTCAAGAAAATGGTAAACTGATGTCCTACATCAAAGGATGAGACTCACTGCAAGGCGCGGCAATAGTCCACGGAGTTATGTGTGTACTAGGAGCGAGCAGAGACAGTACTTGTCGATAAATTTCGCGCATATATGCACCTCATGACAAAATTTTCAATGAACGACAGGGCTTATGATACGAATTTCGTTTACAACGTTTTAATTAACAAGTGTTTCCCTAAGCGACTTATCGTGAATCATCTACCATGGGAATTCACCAGCATCGTTATAGAAGAGACCTGTTCAAAAGAAAATACTCGTCAATCAGCAGCACATAAAGAAAAAATCGACACATACAAGTCTTATCCTTATCTCCAGGTCCCAACAAAGTCCACTGAGCAACAAACTCGGCCGCCTGATCCGTCGTCTTTCCTCCTTCATGATATCCATTCAATTTCGTCGTTGTGAAACCAGGCGTAACACAATTAACCAAGATCCCTTCAGGTTTGAGCTCATGCGCCAAAGCAATGATATACGAATTAGCTGCTGCTTTGGACGTGTTATACGCCGTGACGTGTAACATAGAATTCGGTTTGGCTTGGAACGCGTTGGAAGCCATGTCGGTGGTGATGAGAAGGATGTTTTTGTAGCCTTCTTTTCCTTTACGGATGAGTGGAAGGAAGACTTGAGTCGTTTGGATGACGCCGTAGAAGTTGGGTTCGAAGGCGGCACGGATAGTGTTGATGTCGACTGTGGTAGCGTTTTGGTCTTTGTCCATATAGCTAATGCCTTTTTTGTGGGGCGTATTCGTGCGATGATAAGAAATAAGAAGTTGGTCAGTATGAATATTCGCGCATATAGGGACTCAAAAACGCCGGTTTTTTTTTTTTTTTTGCAAGAATGGAAACGCACCGGCGTTGTGTACGAGCACGTCAAGTTTTCCTTCCGCCTTCTCAATAACGTCCTTCGCAGCTTGGACGGATTTGATGTCAGTAATGTCGAGCTGGACGAATTTGACATTTAGATTATTTTCAGTTTTCAACTTCTGCCTATTACAAGAGAAAGCGAATCAGCAAGCAGCATATATAAGACTCCTTCTGAACTGGCGGTCAAAAAATACCAAAGTCAAAAACTCACTGAGCCTCCTTCCCTGCAGCTTCGTTCCTCGCTGAGAGATAGACAGTCTGGCCTTTCGACGCGAGGAGCTTCACAGTGGAGTACCCGATCCCAGCATTCGAGCCTGTGACGAGGATGACGCGTTTGTAGTCAGACATGGGTAATCTTGTGCGCGCAAGGTTTGGTACTAGTTGAAGTTGAGAGGTTTCGTATACGAAAAGGAGGTTATAAGATCTTTAGCGAAGTCTTGTGAACCAGGCCGCGTTCCCACGCTTGCTGTGAACCGTGAATCCTGGCGAGTTGCGCCAAAATCGCCGCGTGTGACGCTCTGTGACTGTGTCTTCTCGACGTCGACTTCTCGGGCGGTTCACAACTTTTTGCAGGTGGGAACAGAGAAGTCAGAAAAAATCGGGGCGATTCACAACTTTTGCTCGCGGAATTCACAAGTTCAACTGCCGGGTTCACAATTTCGCTCACAAGTTTTGGCTGACACAACGCATTTTTTTTGG
>ML179789.1:0-51576 GCA_004369135.1 Dendrothele bispora CBS 962.96 | reverse complement strand
GTTTTGCTTTGCGTTTCACGTTTCAAAATTTGCGTTTCATTGCGTTTCAGTAGAATCAAACTTCTGGTGAGTTAGCTTCAATTTCTAGGACTCTGTGAGGTATGACATGCCAATTCAATCCACTGGTGTATTGATTCATAGTGGTAATCTCCCAGAATGACATATATTTGGAAAATATTAGCTTAATCTCAAATCACGGTTGTCACTTCATCTAAAAAAAGATAGTTTTATGAATAATTGTTCATTGACCAGCCACACTCTGCAAAGTTTATGTCTATTTGTGTCAAACTTTCTCAAATTTTGAATCACTTGTAATTTTATTTCAATTCCCAAAACAATAAGTTGGCACATTTATAAGCATATGCAAGGTCAATCACTGTTAAAACAGATTCTAAATCAATACTAAGGACTAGTGTTTTAATGTTTTAAAGGAATGAGCAAGTTTATCTTATTAGAGACTGGATAATGCTGCTAAAAATGAGTTATGTTTATTCACCAAAAATTCCAGTGTTCATTTCAACAATTGGAAAACTTACCTCTAAAACACATAGTTGAAGTTCTCATTAGCTTGAGAGCACTTAGAATTATTATTATTATTATTTATTTTGTGAAACGCAAAACGCAAATTTTGAAACGTTGAAACGCAAGGTGAAACGCAAAATTATACATGCCGGTGGTGTGGGAGATCCTAATGATCCTGCACTGCTCATGGATGAACACAATCGACGTCTCAAAGCAGTTGACAACCATGTTCTTCTTTTCTACGGCGATCTTGGAGTTGGAGAAAGGATTGAAAGTCTGCTCCGTTCACGATCAGCTGAAGCCACACAATGGCGGAAGTTGCAGAATGTCGTGTATACACTAGGATTGTTTCATGTCAAGATGGCTGCTGCTGATGCGATTTGGCGTACCTTTATTGAACCAATCAAATCTCGGAATGAATCAGACGAATGCAGCCTTATTGCAGATGTCAAGATATTAAGACCCAAGGAAACTATCAAGATATCCACGAAACCTGGGTTCCGCCGCATGCATGAAGTCATTTTACATTCTGGCATCGTCTCACGTCTAGATTGTTGGAGATTGGAGGCAGAGAAGATGAATCTGAAGTTCGATTCTTTGGCAGCCTTTGCTAACAGTAATCCTACTTGGGATCAACTGAAAGCAATGGCTACCAACATGTGTCTGAAATATGCTGCACGGGGCTCGAAGATCACACAGATGCGCTCAAAACCAGAAGCAAACAGAGACAAAGTCAACGAGAATATGCTTCTTCGGAGTGAGATGTTTCTCTTGTATGAGGAGTTATCTTATGCCATGAATGAAGGTGACATTGGCCGTGTCGAGACCTGTTTTCTCCCTTGGGCATTTATTCTTCAAGCTTGCGGAAAGCATAAGTATGCAATGGCTCTCCGGAAGTATCTTCGAGATATACATTTTCGATACCCAAAACGACTAGCGTATGTAATTTTACATTGGTTTTCTGGTCATAAGTTGAATTGTTTGTACTCCACAGCCGTGCCATTCGAATGCACATTCTCGTTAATCCCACTGGCAAGGCTGGCAAGTTTCGTGGTGTTGATTGGTGGGTTGAACATAACAATTTGTATCTGAAGGTGAGTCACAAGATGGATTGAGAATGTGCTTCAGCACTACTGATACAAAATCTTCACCTAGCGTATCTATGGCGGAAAATTTTCTAATCACACGAAGGCACGAATTTTGAAAGAGTCACCACTCATAGGGACTTTTAAGAATGCTCGTATTCAAGTTCAAAAAATGTTCAAGATGGGAAAACTCACCTCGAAGCACTCAGGTGCTAATATGCAGCGATCATTCAGTATTCTATCTGCAAAGTATATTCAACACCAGAAAAATCAATGGACGTACAACACACTACGAGATCCCTGATAAATTGCGAGAGGGAATTCACCTTTCCCAAACCGCAAGAGCAAAGGAGAGTGTACTGGTTGACAGCAATGAGGAGATGGATTGGGAGGACATTACAGGGTTACCAGATGATGAGGAGGTCGTTGAGGAGCAAGGAGATTTAGTCAATGTTCGAGCGGTCATTTGACATCCTGACTCGTTCGAGTCGATCTGGCCGTAAACGGAGTAGTTCAGTAACATCTTTGAGTATAGTACGTGGTAAGGTAGCAGAAGCAACAAAAAAGGGAATGGAATTGGAGACAATGTAACGTATAATCCCAATATTAAGATAATGGTTCCGAAATGTCCTCCCCCACTGACTAACACAATGTCCTTCGTCATTGCCGAACCTTTAGGTTTGGCTCCTTATAAGAATGCGTTTTGTTTCTAGACTTATCTCCGTATGTTAATTTCTCTTTCCAAATATGTTCATAAACCCGAGACTTTTCACACGAATACACGGAACTCGTGCTCGACTTTTGAAGTCTATTTCAACAGTCCAATGGACCAGCAACAGTATGTATATAACCAGTAGGGCCGACTCTTGCGGCAACGCCCGCTACCCTCTGGTAAATCAATATGATTTGAGTACAACTACCAGAAAATGTTGCACGAATATGCAAAAATTTCTTTACATTTTCAAGTTATGAGGCCTCTACCGCCGCTGACCTCCAGTCAGGCGGCTTGGAGGCCCCTGCAATTGAATGACCTCTTTAGTGCGACATGGCCTTGACTTTGAACAGACTTATATGCGGTACCAAGTACTTACTTAAAAGACTTTAGCAAATCAGTATTACGAAACACGTGACTTTTTGTTTGCAAAAGCCTGAAACCACGCCAAAAATGAAAAAAAGACGTTTTTCGGGTCTACAGAACCACAAGACTGTAAAATCAGTTCTTGTCCTGAACACTGCTGTAAGTTTTATTCTTCTATCTTCTATTACTTACTGTACGCCATTCTAGCAGGGAAGGGCTAGTGACCACCCTGATCCCTCAGGCTTGACTCTTGAGTGTCCTGTCTCACTTGAGTCCTGAAGTTAAACTCGATTTCGGACCATGCAAAGAAGGAAACAAAACTAATTTCATCCGGGTCTCTCATAAATCTCATCACCCACATCGCCTCTTTTTGGAAGCACCACTGTTCTGCAACTTTGCATTGTTGCTTGGGTTTGTTTGATTATTTTTCGCAATATGATCCATTCCTTTTCTCACTTATTGCTTCGTAGTATGCCTGTTGAGGAGAATTAAGTTGGGATTTCCGATTGATTTATGTCAAGGTATTTGGAAAGATTTGTTTTATATGCTCTCCTCGTAACTCTGTTTTATATGCTCTCCTCGTAACTCTGTTTGAAAAGGACCTTGCTCTTGCTCTTAACCCTTCGGAATACGTCCAGATGCAGTGTCAGGTATTTCTTAATGATGACAGTGATGATGAGGACAGACATTAGGATTCACATCGCAGACCTGATGAAATCACTTAGGGTATGTTCGGCAGCCAGCTCCAGCTCCAGCTCACAGCTCAGGATTACTTGTTTTGGCAGGTAACCTGACATAAGCGTGAGCTGGCACTTGTGCCTGGTGTGCCTGAAACCAAACAAAAACAAGCTGGGAAGATACACTATCCATTGCTCACTGCTCTGCCCGTCGTTCTGGACAACGAGTATAACCCTGGGGAAGTAGCCTTTTATGACGAGTTTACCTTATATCATTTATGAAGTTAAGCTAAACTTCTTGAGAGTAGAAAATAAGTCAAATCCATGGTACATTGAAATATAAAAGAGAAAGTACAGCGGCGGGATGGAGTGGGGATGGGAGCGGGGCAGCGAGCGGGATGATGAGTGCAGCAGTCGGGCTGGCTTCTAAGGGAAATGGTGGTCAACCTCGTGACCTTGTTTGGTCCACAGGCACGCCAGCTCACGCTTATGTCAGGTTACCTGCCAAAACAAGTAATCCTGAGCTGTGAGCTGGAGCTGGAGCTGGCTGCCTAACATACCCTTAATAGCTACTTTCTGTCATTAGGTTTGGTAGACCGTAGGACATACCTTTTTACGTTTACTCCATATTTGACATTTCTGATAATCTGATTCTTATAATTAGTTTTACGACCTCTCTTACACATTTAATTTGTCACTGAAAATGATGCTGATATGGTCCGTACAAAATGAACATTTCAGGATATGATTTAATCTCCAAAAGGTTCGGCCCTCGCCGCTTGCGGCCATACCCCCCAGTCATAGACAAAGTACATCAACATAGATGTAAACTTTGGGTTGGTCCAGATGGATTTGCAGGGTTCTTCGGTCATGAGTTCAGGATTGATAATGACGACGTCGTATTTTCCCGAGACAATGTCCTAAAGAGGTCTGTCCAGTACGCAATCAATACTAGTATGATAAAAACCCACCTTATATGTCTTGTCTGTAGAATTCTCCCGGTTAACAGCAATAGCAGACAAAACCCCACCATTTAACTGAATGGCATTCTGCTTTCCCAACAGGTTTAACGGTGTCACAACCACTGCAGTCTTCTTCAACCCGTCTTCCAAGGCCATAAGCAGAGGTATCCAAAATGAAAGTGTCTTCCCAGCCCCAGTCCGAGCCACTCCTACTACATCCTTCCCATGATACAAGGCAAGGGCAGTCTTGATTTGCCATAAGCACGCGCGCTTCCCGGTTTTCTTGTAAACAAGTTCTCGAACAGATTTGATGTCTGTGATGGGACACACTATTCCGAGTCATAAACCTCGGCATTCTTCCTGTCGCCCGAATCTTCCTTTATATTCTGTGTCATTCCAGATATTTCTACGATATTCCTCTTGCTTCCCCAGGAATGACTCACTTATCCTTAGATACATATATAAGTAGTCTACGTAGTGGTATCCTGTATCTCATCTTTACTCAATTCACCAGCATTCACCCCTATACACTCAGTGCGATTGTAAGGCCGTAAGATCTGCAGCCGTGCTAGCGTTCTCTGATACTTACAACTTCGAAGTCACCTTGCGCTAGCCCGGGACTCTCGAAGGAATGCTCGAATTAAAAGAACTTGATCTTTGTGTGAACTAAGTACTTTGCGTTCTCGAACTCTCATGGATTTGCCCAGATCCATTACATTGGTGGACACACTGGGAACGCGAAGAATTACTTGTTTATCTATAACCTCACACCTTTCGTCACACTCGAGTTTATTCCCATCATCTCCTTTCATTCGGTACATCAAAAGGCAATCGTTTGACTGGCTGTTCTCTGTTATTCCACGGACGTCCGCCTCATCTCAATTTTGCGTCCTCATTCCGCACCGAGTGATATCTCCATCCCCATCATTTCCATTTCTATCGGCACTCTCGAAATGTGATCAACGTCCACGCGGTCTCATTAAATTGATGTACTGCACCGGCTGACCTCGCTCAAAATCAGGTCTGCCATTCACTGATGACACCGACCCATGTTATCATATCCCTCTTTTCCTATCGACACCAACTCTCATCATTATCTTATATGTGTCGTTTCCATATCTGGTTTGTGCGTCACCCTACGTGTGTTCCCAGGGATTAAATGATCCTTGGAGCAGTTAACAACTGTGTCGTACGCCTTGGTTTGTATGACCTACCAGCGCAGACGGCCTTGGCTCGTATGTGTTGTCTCCGTATTCGTTCTGTGCGTCTCCCTATGCATGTTCCCAAGGATTAATTCCTTGGAGCAGTTAATAACCATGACGGACGCCTTGGATTGTATGACCCACGAGCGCAGATGACCTTGGGGCGAGATTTGCTCGTCAGGTTTTGAAGGAATCATTATTTTATCCATGGTCTATTTGAGTCCTTTCATCTCTTCGTTCATTTGGTACTTCTCAAATTTACTTTGTACTTTGTGTACACGGTTGACTTATCTCTAAATGATTAGTACTTAAAGAAGACTTTAGTGGCTCTCTTTTAGGAAGAATACCTCGGCTGGGGGGGCTCTGTGATGGGACACACTATTCCGAGTCATAAACCTCGGCATTCTTCCTCTCGCCCGAATCTTCCTTTATATTCTGTGTCATTCCAGATATTTCTACGATATTCCTCTTGCTTCCCCAGGAATGACTCACTTATCCTTAGATACATATATAAGTAGTCTACGTAGTGGTATCCTGTATCTCATCTTTACTCAATTCACCAGCATTCACCCCTATACACTCAGTGTGATTGTAAGGCCGTGAGATCTGCAGCCGTGCTAGCGTTCTCTGATACTTACAACTTCGAAGTCACCTTGCGCTAGCCCGGGACTCTCTCGAAGGAATGCTCGAATTAAAAGAACTTGATCTTTGTGTGAACTAAGTACTTTGCGTTCTCGAACTCTCATGGATTTGCCCAGATCCATTACAATGTCCCAGGTACGGGCTTGGCCTTGGTCTTGGTAGGGGGAGGACATGAGAGCAGATAGTTATGAATGTAACATATATAGAGAAAAGAGATTAAAAGAGAGTGAAGAGTTTAACAGAAGTGTAGCTGGACAACGTCGTGTCTGTGTGAGGAAATAATTAACGAAGGCACGACGCGTCAACCCGCATGGTGTTTGTCGAAATATTTGTTTGATGGCCGAGTTTGGTGCCGGTACAGTTGTTCCAGCCGTCCTGTGGTGAGGAGCTTCCAAAAGTTCTTGCAATATGATTGGCTCGGCTAAACTACATACATATCCCCTCCTCCGCCCTCGCATTAAGTCTCCTCACCAACGGACGGCTGGCTTTGGGAGCCTGACCACGAACTTGATGTAAGGAGCCAAACCTAAAGGTTCGGCAATAAAGGGTCGGCCCACGCCGCTTGCGGCCATACCACGTTAACAACGGAACGGAGCGTGTCACTCCGGCCTTCGATAGTTTACATCAAAGAAGTAGGCCATCGCTGCGCGTGGCAGGTACGAGGCCGTAAGCCGTAAGATAAGATGCATGATATGCCTAATGGTACTAACCCCGATCAACTAAGCGACAGGGATTGAGTAAGGACGAGTCCTTCCTTAAGTCGGTCGGCCTCGTAATCCGTATTTATATCGTGAGGCATCAAAGATTCAAAGATCGATTCGGCGAGTGACCGTTACGGTTTTCCATAGGTCCGAACCAAGTTACGAGCCGGGGTCACCGGACGTGGTACTTACTATCCCTATCCGCACTGCGACGGAGGCCGGGGCCCCCATCAGATCCCATATAAATGACTTTTGTGAAGGATTGAAGTTCATCATTGAATCTTATAAAATGTCCCCCGAAATCAATTTCACTAGAGAATACCAGTCTTGTGACGTAGGCGGAATGAGCGTATGTCGGCGTTTGATTCATCGCCCTTGATATTTAAGGCTCAAGGTTGTTTCTATACAGGTAGTGATGGCTGCTTCGTTCGTTTCCTTGATGTCATCCTTCGCAGTTTTGACACAGCTCCGGATTGTACGTAATGTCAATTTTAGATCACTCCTTGATCCTCACTCTACTTTCAAGCTAAACTCTAGAACCAGAGTTTATGTTAAATCTCTGTTATTAGCTAGTATTCTTCAATGTACGTCTACGTATCAATATGCTAAACAGGTGTTGAATGCAAGTTCTTTGTCAGCCATTGGATCTCTCTTCAGCCTGCGATGGATATCGATGGGAAAAGTGGCCCTGGACAGTGTTTGTATGGCACAAGGTATATCCAAATAAGTATCGTACAATATAGTGTTGATAATGATTTTTTTCAGGCATAATAAAGCACGTTTCAGATATAGGGGTTCAGACGTGGATTGTTGTGAGTAGCTTTTTAATTCCTTCCAAAAAAAAGAGGAGAAAAAAGGAAAAAAAAAAAAAAACGGAACTTTTAGGTGGTTTCCCTTATTCATCTCAGGCATGAAATTCAAAATGAAAATGGAATAACCCCATGTGGGGGAACACATCTATATCTTATTTTGGGGTGGATTATAATACTGATTCCACCAATAATGGGGCCTGCTTTTACGTCCACAGCAACGAAAGGACCATACTGTGCGTACTAACGCACTAAGCGTTGCTTGAGGCAGTTTATTTATATGTGATTGTCTGAAGACGGGTTATCCGGACATTGGTGCTGGATCGCAGAAGAATATTTCATTGAAAGCTTCGTGTAAGCGTCAACTCAACGATACATCCATTGTCATGATTACTGATATACTATGAGTTAGATTCGATTATCTCTTGGTAAACCACTGTCAGGGTCCGATATTTTGACAATCACTTATACTAATCTCAGATATTCCTTGGTTTCATCTTGTGCATGGCGGTAATCTGGTACCGAATAGCTTACATTCGAGTGAATTGTGCATCAGAGGTAGACAGATGTGAGGTGGCTCAAAGAGTTTGCAAAAAACTTTATTTGTTGCGTTGCTTGTCCAAAAAATCCAAATCTGATTACTTACTTGTTCCTTTCAGTTCATTCATCTGTGTGGTTTTACAGGCTTTAATTGTTCTTCCAATGGCTGTATGTCGGCTATCAAGAGTCGATGCAAAAATTGGATACGGGAGGACAGTAGCAGTGTCATTCAGGCAAGTGCCAGGACCTTGCACCTACGTTTAGTTTTTTATGTATTCGTTCACAGTGATACTATATACCAACTTTCAGGAACTATGCACGGTATTATTTACTTCGTGTTTGTAAGACCCGTGCATCGAGCTCGGAGTGTGCAAGCGTTGGAAATATCATATCCAATACCAGTTTCGGACAATGAAGTTTGGGAGACGATTGCCCTCAGTCCTGTGCAGCAAGAGAGCCGTATACCAACAATCAGTGTCGTTCCAGGCGGGGGTAGTAGCCACCCCGACATCAGCCAGCCCGAGCCGGTGGTCCGACGCAGTACGGGAATGGCACTCCGAAACACGCCCCGCGGATAAGCATGGTAGTGTTTCCGAACAAGAGACTTTTATATATCATACAGTAGGTAGTATTCCTGTCTGCATCATCAATTGGGTCTTGATGTTAACTGAACGGACCCTTGATACTTGTCTGCCATCATAAGTCATAACTTGAACAATGTAACAGATTGAAAGGTCATTAGATATGCTCATTTTGCTGTAGCAAGTGAGCTGTGAAATTGTGTGAATTGGGGGACAAAGAATATGTAGAATAGGGGTCTCAACCGTCCGTATACGGGTACGGCCGTATTAAATACGGGTCGTAAATAATACGGTCGATCCGTATCTGTATCGTATTTTTGGCTCAAGAACCCTTTACGATACGGGTACGGGTCGTATACCGTCCGTACCGGTTACGACGGCAGTAAGCATTAATTATATATGACTGGGGGGTATGGCCGCAAGCGGCAGGGGTCGAACCTTTCATATATTTCATAAAACATTGGTGGGGAACCTAGGAGTAATACCAGAGGTGCTCTCTTATGTATTCTGTGTGGCAGGGCCCATCATTGATTCTTGTAACCCTTGCTGTAGCTCTTCAGAAATGTGATTTTTGTTTGTACTAAGATGGAACATCTCAAAATGAAAGGCCCTTTTTGTTTTATTGGAACCCCGATTCCATGAGCTTGGCCAGGCGGTATAAGTACAGTAAGTATGCGGACACACCAGTTGGGTTATATATATACTCTGAGCTTGTAGGGTAAGAAAGAATGGACTCCTTTTGTACATCTCAGTAGATGGGAATATGGTAGGATTATGCATTGTTCTTCTATGCTATTTGATCAGAGAAGGGACAAGAAAGAAGTGGAAAAGGAGATTCAGCACTTACTCTGGTGCTTCAGTTAGCACAAAAGGCTTTAGACTAATACATCAATGATGGTTAACCACCAAAAGAATGAAGACACTTTAGACTAGTACATAAATGATGGTGAACCACCAAAAGAATGAAGATACTTTAGACTGATACATAAATGGTGAACCACCAAGAGAATAAAGATACTTTAGACTGATACATAAAGGTGAACCACCAAGAGAATAAAGATACTTTAGACTGATACATAAATGATGGTTAACCACCAAAAGAGTTCTCCCTCATTTCTCTTCATTTGTGGTTGTAAAAGGTTTCCACTCAAAGGGAAGCAGTAACTTCTGATGATATCCTAAATAGCCATTCTCATTCCTTGCATCATTATTGCTCTTTGCAGAACATAAGGCAGGGCAAAATTTACTTCCGGTGCATCAATCTTCCAAACCAATCTTTCCTGGCTGTATCTCCCTATATTTTTACTTCATTTCTACATATTCTTTATGCTATAATTCACAGCTCACTCATTGCATCAAAATGAGCATGCTTAGTGACCTTCCAATCTATTACTTACCTCCCTCAGGTTCTGATCCATCATGAGGCAGACAAGTATCAAAAGTTGGCTAGCATAGAGACAATTCACAGCCAGAAATTTGAGGGAATGCAAGTTACGACGGTTGGAAGATTGGGCCAGAAGATCGATGGAAAATGGAAAAATTTCGCCCCACCTTATGTTCTACAAAGAATAATAATTCATGTTAACCTTCCTCGACAGTGGACACTCAATGTAAATACATAGTGTACTATGGTGAAGACATGCACCAACTCTCGCGGATTGTCCTCCAATGTGCAATGCTTGAATGTTCCAAGATCAATTCCACAAGATAATAAATATCCTCCACTCGGGAGGTCAATATTTGTCAGTGGTCACAATTCCGGAGCCCAAGCTCCAGTAACGAAACAGGATTGACGCAAAAATTGTCCGAAGACTTTCAATTTCCATGAAACTTGAGAGTTGATACCTCAAAGGTAGGCGACACTGGAGACCCAGAGGGTGCCGTATATGCGGGATTGAGCAGAAATTTAATTGTGAAACATAATAGTGCAAGTGCGCAATGAACAACGGGAGACAAAGGACAAGGTCAAAGAAGGAGAATGTCGAAGTGTAGATAAGCTGCCACGTCACATCCCTGGGCCCGGCTTGAGCGGTAATCCTATATTTGGGAACTCCTGGATATATATGGTACCGTGAGAAAAGGTTAAGGCCACCTTCCTCTGGACAGAAATTCGTGTAAGGAGCCTTACCTAAAGGTTCGGCAATAATTATTAGTTAAAATCTATCTATATCTACATTAAGGTCACGATCTCGAGTGAGAATACACAATTTGTTTGCTAAAAACCAAGTTGCGCAAAGCACACTGGGATAGGGTGATGCATAGCTAATTTATTCGAGCCCAGTGGTTCAAAAAAAATGCAGGCTAACCTAAAGTGTCCATAAACACGAAGAGGGATGATTAGTTCAAAAAAATGCAGGCACATCGTCTGTACAGTCCAGTACAAAGGTACAGGCACAACGAAAGAATGATATACCTGTTTAAACTCCGAAAAAGTCCGTTGCCGGCTTTACACGTGACCATTTTAATTAATTTTTAAAATTATTTTTACAATAGACTAATCGTCTCGGTAAGTGACCTAGGTCAGAGTTGATTCTCTTACCCAACTTACCTCCATTTCTGTGCTCTGTGCACTATTGACTCTCCGTGAGTCACTGCTCCGTGCATTTGCCTCCGTGGCCGATCTCCGTGATCATCGCTCCGTGCGCTGGACCTCCGGGCTGTCCACTCCTGCTCCGTGCATCTAGGCCTCTGTGGCCCCTAATGCTCCGTGCATCTAGGCCTTCACGGCCCCCGTACATACATGTATATATGTTGTGTGACACGATTCGAGATATTCTTACCTCGTTCTCTCATGGAATCCTCACGTCGCTTTCAGTGACTATTGCATTCCTTTTGTGCTACATCTCTTCAAACATCACTTCGTTCACACCGGCTCAGCCTTCAAATACAATGCTGCAAGTCTTACTTGTGGTGGAACTTTCTGAACCGAATACAAGCTCGGACTGTCGGACACTGTCCCCCATGCTTGATTAACAATGGAATCCTCACGTCGCTTTCAGTGACTATTGCATTCCTTTTGTGCTACATCTCTTCAAACATCACTTCGTTCACACCGGCTCAGCCTTCAAATACAATGCTGCAAGTCTTACTTGTGGTGGAACTTTCTGAACCGAATACAAGCTCGGACTGTCGGACACTGTCCCCCATGCTTGATTAACAATTACCAAGGGGCTCTTTGAATCAGAATAGTCGATACCACCGTACTACGCCATTACCCCATCTCAAGTTCAAGGCTGGACCAGCGCAGCCTTTTCTATTGAGCGTTTTTCTATCGAAGGACTGTATGCAGCTTAGGAAGGATGCGAGACATCTTTGATCTGGTGATAGCATCTGGTGATAGCATCTTGTGACATGTCCTACGACAGCCGCACCTATCCGGACTCTGTTACTCATGGTCTTTTAGTCATACTATGAACTAGGCTGATGCCGATTACGACAAACCCCGTGCTTATCAGCAAGAGCTCTACGCGGATGAAGTATTTTACAGTGTACCTTACTCCTTAATTAAGGCGGCCGACAAAAACAGTTCGAGGATGGAACTGGACGGCTGGGGGATTTAGATCCGTCAGTCGGGCTTTCGGAACCTGGAGAACGGAGAATTTTGTGTACGACAAACTAACTTCCGTGCGCAATGATACACTCATAACCATATCTTTTGCGACACATACACTCATTATCCTCATTGCCGATTCGTTCGCCTCGTCACTCTCGGCATATGCTATAGAGCTTTGTTTGGTGGAGGATTGAATATTCGGAGATTGTGTGGGGGATTATCTGTGCCATCGTGTTCCACGGTGGTATAGTTGGCGTCTTTCCTATATTACTTCAACAGGTTACGGCGTATACAGATGATTTCCTGGGAATTAATTTTTGATTTGTGGAGGATTAAAAATTCAGGAGGTTGTGTGAGGGGATTATTCGTGCCATCATGTGGATGTTTTTCGTAGGACTTGGATTTAATAAGGGAGATACTGTCTCTCTGGTTTATTTCACGTGCAGTTCCACGGGATTGTGTTATGTGGATGTTGTTTATGCGTTGATTTAATCCGAATTCTTAGAGGAAGATTCAAACCATGGTTCTGATCCGTCTCCCATGTCTTTTCATGCATGGCTTGAACTACATTTTGGCGGGTGATTTAGATTTTTCGTTGGCACGGATATTTTTTGTGGATGTTTTTTAGGGAGACTTGTACTACCACTTTCTCCCGTGTCTCTTTCACGTGGATTCCCAGCGATTTAGACTATTTTTTGGTGATGTGTGCGGATGCGTTGAATACATGGGGATTTTTCTGTAGAGTTGCCTTTGATGTACTTGCCTCATCCATTTGGGCTTGTATCATGCTTCTACTCGATTGTTTCATCGCTTCGAAGTGGTCTCATCCAGACCCCTTTTTACGGGTCATCTCGTTGGAG
This sequence comes from Dendrothele bispora CBS 962.96, assembly GCA_004369135.1. Classification (NCBI taxonomy): domain Eukaryota; kingdom Fungi; phylum Basidiomycota; class Agaricomycetes; order Agaricales; genus Dendrothele; species Dendrothele bispora. The sequence goes on along the minus strand of ML179789.1, from coordinate 38,364 downwards.
TCTCATTTTTTCGGACACATGTTATTGCTTTATCTCATTGTTTTTCAAACTCATCGCTTTGGGCCAGTCTCACTGGCATCATTTCGGGCTAGCTCTTGTCTTGTCTTTCTGTCCCCGTCATCCACTTGGGCTTATCTCTCGTTTCGAGTCATCTCTTCATGCTTGTCTTATCACTCCGGGCCCGTCTCATCATTTGCGGCTAATCTCATGTTTTTGAGCTCACCTCGTTGCTTCGAACTCATCACTCTGGGATCGTCTTATCATTTCAGCTCACCTCGTTATTTAGAACTCATCACTCTGGATCTGTCCCATCGTTTCGGGCTGCTCTTACCATTTTAGACTCGTCACATCACTCGGAGCTGGACTTATCGTTTGGGGCTCGACTCATCGTTTTTGGGCTTCTCTCACTTCGGTTCCATACTTATCACTTGAAGCTCGACCCTTCATTTTAGGCTTCTCTCATTGCTTTGTGTCTGACTTATCGCTTGGGGCTCAACTCATCATTCTCATCGGTTTGGCTCCATACCTACTGTTTAAGGCTCAGCTCTTTGTTTTGGGTGTGTCTCATCACCACCTTCGAGCCTCGTTTCTAAAAAAAAAAAAAAAATCCAGGAGGTGCTGCTGACATCCGGGCACCTCCAATTCACATGGTGCTGCTGAGTTCAGAGCACTATGTCAGTGTCCGCCTCTTAACCACTTCAACTCCATACGCCTTCGATCCTTGGCCAACGTCAGGGCGCCTCCATGTCACACAGCAGTGCTGCTGAGTTCAGAGCACCATGTATGGGCTCCATGCCCACCAACGCTCCGTGCGCAGGACCCCCGGGCTGTCCATTTTAGCCTCCGTGGCTTGATCCTTGTGATCATGGTCTCCGTGACCCCTTTGGTCTCCGTGACTGGTCTCTACAGTCCCTCTGATCCCTGTTTCAATCCTCTGTATCATTTTGATCATTTATTTGATGCTTCGGGTCCACTGGTCACACGCCTCCTGTGTTGTCTCATGCAACTGGGCTCGTTTCATCTTTAATTCTATTTCTTCCACAAGCAAAAACAAGTTCCAAGTAATTCAATTTTTATCTTTGCGTTATTGCGGGGTTTGCTCATGGCCCTGGCCTTGTCGCGCATTTTCATGTTTTTTCTTTTTACACCTGTTGTCTCATGCAACTGGGCTCGTTTGATTATTAATTCTATTTCTTCCACAATCAAAAACAGTTCAAAGCTCATGGCCCTGGCCTTGTCGCACATCTTCATGTTTTTTCTTTTTACACCTGTTGTCTCATGCAACTGGGCTCGTTTGATTATTAATTCTATTTCTTCCACAATCAAAAACAGTTCAAAGCTCATGGCCCTGGCCTTGTCGCGCATCTTCATGTTTTTTCTTTTTACACCTGTTGTCTCATGCAACTGGGCTCGTTTCATTATTAATTCTATTTCTTCCACAATCAAAAACAGTTCAAAAGTAATTCGATTCTTCTTTATCTTTGCATTATCGCGGGCTTTGCTCATGGGTTTGGCCTTGTCGCACATCTTCAAGTTTTTTCCCCTTTTACGCCTCTAAGTTTGTCACGAGACAAGCCTGACCTTTTTCAATCATGCTTATCTCCCAGCTAGGCCTCTGGGCTCTTTTCATGCCTCTTCGCTTTACGCATTACCACCCAAAGACGGGATTGATTTCGATATTTCAATTATCATGCTTTTCCCCTTTTAATGTCATATTTATTTCATGGCACATCTTTCTTACACTCCATTTCCGCGGCAGTTTTTCTGTGATTTCTGCCTCAAATTTCTTAATAATGACCATCAGGTGTTGCACTCTGTTCGCTGATTTCGAGTATCTTTTTGATATCATACTTGTTTTTCCCTTGCAGAAGTCTTGTTTTAATTGAACTGAGCCTCTTTATCATTTTGGCTGTCACAGTGGCTTTGATTTTCTTGATTCTTTTAACGTTCACTTCACCGTGGCTTTATTTTTTCTTGTTCTCTTACCATTCACTGTCTTATGCACTTTTTCCTTAATGTTGCCGTGCCTGTTGTCTGTTTAGTTTTCCTCATATGAACAAATGTTGTCGCTGGACTGGAGTGCTGTGCTCTTTTGTTTTATGCCGAAATCCTATTCACTGTCTTGTGATTACTCGAAGTGTTTTCTCTTAATAATTTCTCTCAATATTTTTTTGAAACCTTCAAATTTGTTGGGAGGTGACTTCGGGTATTATTCATCTGCTCATTTTGGGGTATCCCTATGCTTAAACGTTCCTACCAACTGTTCTAGTTGGTGATGATTGTGCTTTCTTTCACCGTCACATTCACAAGAGCTCAGAGAATGATTTCTCACCCTTGGGTGTACCTGTATTCAAACATAGGTGGGGTCACCTCAGGCAAAATGTTCTAATATTCGTGGGGTCCACCCCAGCACTGAAATTTATGGACTCTGAGAGATACCCCATGGTTATTTCAATATAACCTGGGGTCAAGGCGCTAATACCCAATTCGGCGATCCTCGAATAAATCCTGCATTATTGAATATTACTAACCCATAGACCTTGGTCCCCTACTCAATTATGACAGACTAAATAATATTACTTGGCTGCGCTGTCACGACTTGGAGTCACGACTCACCAGTCACGATGAACAGTGATGATCCCGGAGAATGTCGATATTGTCACTCCCTGCTGAGTGATCCTGATTTGCAACGATTTTTTCGGGTTGCCAGTAGCTCATGAAGCATTTGGCATTTACTTTACTACGGCCCGATGACTTAGTGGGTGTAGCGGTACCTATTTGCAGAACGGTCTTGTTGAAATAAGAATTCTCCCGAGATTACTACGTTACGATCATATGATTAGGCACACTGCCTTACTCAGTGGCATACGGCCTTTACTCCTTTAAGTAAGTAATATATATGTATCACTAAGTTACTCAGTCAGACTATGATATATACTTGAGGATACTGCGATATATGATAGCAGTTCCTTCCCCCACTTCTAGTGTGATCTTAAGCCTCTAAACTTAACTTCCCCCCTCTTCAATAGGTTATGGGCCCCGGATAAGCCTATAATACTCCAATTAAAACTTGATATCTACGCTCTGCTTTACTCTAACTCGTTCTCCACTTGCTCCTATCACTAGTCTATGTCAGATAGACAAACTCGCTCTTCTGGACCAGTTGAAGACATCCCCCTACCCTCTACTACTCGTCGTTCTAACACACCTGCTGGTTCACAAATGCATACTCCGCCTGCATCATCTACTTCTCAGATCCCTCCACCTGAATTTCCACTTGATAACCCTTTCGGTACACTCAGTCCTATCATGTCCGAACAAAATGCTCCTGCTGGACCTGCTCCAGGTCGTTCTCCTTCTCCTACTCCTCCATCCACTCTGTCCTCTGTTGCTCCCTCTATTGGAGCACAAAACCCAAACTACGTGATGCCACTCAGTGACATCAGTAAAGCTTTTACCTCCGTGCCTGTACTCACAGGCAAAGATGACTGGAAGATGTGGAAATTCCGCGTCGATTCCGCTGTCCGGGTTATTCGTAACCACCACTTTAAAAGCTCTGGGCTTCCACCCGGAGGTACAGTTCGATCTGCCTGTCTACACGAGATTACAGGCAAGATTGACAACAAAATCCTCGTCCACTATCTGAACGAGACTGACGCCCTCGAGCTTCTCGATAAGCTCGCAAAACGTTTTGATCCAACGACCACAGTTCACGAATCGAACGATCTGTGGAAGTTGTTCACCTTACGAAAGCCAGTCTGGGAGTTCGATAAACTCCTGGACGAAGCTACTGATATGTGGGCCGCCATTAAGGCAAGGGATGACGACGTCCCTGACAAAATTTTCTACTCTGCACTGGTTGGGATTATCCCACCCCAATACCATCACGTTCGAACTGCGTATGAGGCTACCGTCAAGGCCAATCTGGATGACGGTAAATCTCCGGTATACGTACCGGAAGCCCTCATTGATGAACTCCGCAACGAGTTCAACAGCTATCGTGCGATTCATAGCCGCACAAATCCATCAACGACTCGTAAATGCCAACTTAGACAATCTACATAAATTTGGTAGCCTTGCATAGTATACGATGAAGCAAGAACCAACAAGTTAACTGCTAAAGGAAAACGAGGAGTCTGGTTACGTACTGATGACCACTCAAAAGGCCACTACGTGTACTTCGGTACAAAAGTCAACGCAGAACGCAACCTACAATTCTTAACAAGTCCACATTGCAAGTTGAAGGGGAGTTAAACACCCAAAGATCAAGAACCATTCGAACTTGAAACTGACGAAACTAACAACGAAATGGGTCAAGACAACAACACAAATCTACTTCCTACAGAAAATGAACCTGAACCTAAGGATGTAGATACCGAGGAAACTACAGAAACTAAAGGCCCAAGACGATCAACGAGGTAAAAGTATTCCCTCAATGAAAGTCCATAAAGCCCGAGGTTTACGCTATGATGAAGTCGATCAAGATACCCGCATGCTATTTAACCGAAACCAATGACTATTACGCCGACAACGCACGGGGATCAGACCGTGTCATTCCCAAGGATGCACTCAAACACCCACAACGAGACGCATGCTCAGACTCACATGCAAATCTGAAATAGATTCACTAGAAATTTTTCTCTTGGAATCCAAGGAGTATGCCAAGCCTCCTGTTCACATGCAAATATCATTGCTTCCAGATTTGTTTACAAAACAAAATACGAACATGGTAAACAGACCAAACGAAAATCTAGACCGGTAGCACAAGGCTTCAGCCAACGAGAAGGCATCCGATTTTTACGCAAACGATATCTTTGCCCCAGTCGCACGCATGAGTTCAACTCGAATTGTACTTACACTTGCTGGACGGAACAATTGACTTTGAAACAACCCAGTTAGATATCAAGTCAGCGTACCTATATCCTAACGTTAATCATGAAGAGACACTATATCTTCGACCCCCTCCAGGAAATTTACTACCAAACTTACCTGAAGGTCACGTACGTCGACTCAGAAAGACATTATACGGGCTTAAGCAAGCCGGTCGTCGATAGTATGAAAAATTATGTGACATTCTCATTAAACAAATTGGACTTACAAAGTCTACTTACGATAACGCGATATTTCTACGCAGACAACATGAGAATAAATTAAATTGAATCATGTCATGTCACGTCGACGATATTACTCTGAGTACTAAGCAAAAAAACTAGAAGCGCAAGCTGTGGTGTCTACATGCACATAAGCAACAAGTGCAAGCTCACGGACGGTGTAAGAAATCCACTGGATACCCGGTATGGAAATTCAACGAGACAGAAAGACCCATACCAGTAAACCCCGGCAGAAACATTATATTGAGAACATTTATCAAACGTGTATGGGCGGAACTTTGACCGGAGTTTTAAACGCACGCCATACACCCATCCTACCAGGGCAAAATCTTAGCCCTAGACCTGGGAGCTGAACCGCAACCGGACGATGTTGCAATAAAACACTATATGTCACTAGTCGGTGACCTACGCTATGTCGCTGACTGTACTAGACCAGATATCGCATACTGCACTGGTCAACTAGCAAGGTACCGAAATCGATCCAGGGGAGGAACACTATGCAGCAGCCAACTACAGTGTTACCTCTACCTAAAAGGGACTGTGCAACTACTGGCTCAACCTAGGGAGCTCTGACAAAACTTCAACTTATCGATACGCCGACGCTGATGGAATGTCTACGTATGGCAATAAACCAGTATCGGGCTATGCTTTCAAATTCTGTAAGTAGCATATCTCCTGGTCAAGTAAGCGAGGATCACTTGTAACATGATACATTTTATTATTTATTTGGATAAGGGTATGTTCTGCTGTTGCGAAAATATTACTTTCTCGTGCTTTAGCTCCACTTTTTTTAGGGTCAGTCATCTTCGTACCCCATGCCCCAGTCCCTGGCTCCACAGATTTTATTATCTTACTTGGATAGGCCGGAGTACTCGAGAAATAGAAGGTATAAAAGGTGCGCTGTCCCTCTCTCTTGCTCTCTATCTTTTCCGTCTCTTCACCTGTCGCTCATTTACCTATGCTAGGGCTTTCCAAGCGTCCTTTGGATGCTGAAGAAGCCGCATCACAAACCTCAAAAACAAGTTCTATATCTTCTAATACGTCGTCCATTGTGTCCATCGCATCCCAGACTGTCAAAGGCGCAAAGAATGCAGCAAAACACGTTGCCAAGAAGGTAAAGAAGGCTACGAAACGCATTTGTCAGGCCACCTCTGGTCGTACAAAAGGTAAATGATTGTTTTCATCTAGCTTACCTTTCTAACAGTTCCTTTTGATTATGCATTCGAACAGATTTGATATCTATATCTGACTCAGAAAATGGCAACGACACGCAAGCAGCACTGGCTCCCACTACAGCACAACCACCTCTTACTGATCAAGAGGAACTCGGTATGTACTTCTTCCATTTTTTAATATCTCTGTTATTCAAAAGTATCATAGAACGTCTTCAGGCATCCTGGAACTCCTCAATCTACTCGTTTTTTAGTGAGAAGGTCAATATTGGTCATGATAAAGGCCGGAAATATCATTACTTTTCTTGCAAAGCTGCGCGTTGCAAGGGTACTGGTGGTGTCCGGCGCTACTTGGACGGAAGTGATCGCTCGTCAACCAGCAACTTGCGAAAGCATGCCATTCATTGCTTCGGGAAGGATGCCGTTGATGCTGCCAAGTCGGGTGCTCAGGAGGCTGCTGCTGCCCAAAACACCATTTATGCTATGTTTGCGGGCACAGGAGATCGCTTGGTGCATATTACACACCGGACACATACCGGCACCTGGAAATTTGCGTGTCAACATTGCGTGTCGTGCGTGACTTGCGTGTCAAAATTTGCGTGTTGCGTGTCAAAATTTGCGTGTTGCGTGTCAGATATTTGTGTGTTGCGTGTCGGATACTGGGATATTTGCGTGCTTTAATGTAGACTTACAACTCTGCTTTACAAAAGTCACGGTGTACTAGTAATTGATTTTAATAAGGGACCAGTCCCAACTTATGCAGTAAGTTGTTTTCTCGAAAAATTGGAGTAAGAAACCTGAATAAGTACTGTATGTATATTTCGAGTAAAAACTTGAATAAGTACTGTACAATGTACATGCAAATCAATGTTTCTTTTTAGTAAATCAGTCTACACTAAAGAGTTCGTTGTAAAGTAGTTCAAATTCTTAATTTAAGTGTCTATCAAAGAAACGCAAAGACACGCAAAAAATGACAGACACGCAAATTTTGACACGCAACACGCAAGTTTTTTGAACTTGCGTGTCGTTGCGTGTCGTTTGCGTGTCGATGACACGCACTTCGACACGCAAAGCACGCAAATGACACGCAAAATCACGTGACTTTGCGTGTCATTGAATGAATTTGCGTGTCGTTGCGTGTCGTTGCGTGTCGTGCGTGTCGTGCGTGTCGGCCGGTATTTATTTTTTACGGGGTCCCGCGGGACAGGTTGATATCATAGTTTAGAGCTTATGAGGAAGTGGGTGTACTTTACAACTATGAATACAATGTTCTCTATAGACAAACGCTATAGTAGATAAAACTATCTTTATTCTCATAAATTTGATGTAAACATTGAATATATACTTATCCAGATGAATTTTTTTATGAGACTCACCAAAGACGAAAGTTATTGCAGATTGAAATCCCTGCAAATTGATATCCTAAACATCAAAAACGGACGGAAAATAAAGAAGTTACATGCAAAATACGTGTAAAGTTAAAACTCATGTTACAGAATTTAATAACTCCGCCAATACTGATTATCAGGACATGATCTATAAATGAAAGTTGTAGCAGTTAATATTGCCTTCATTTTGGTATACTTGTTATAATTATTGGGTAAAAAACGAAAAAGATATGCACGGATTACAAATTACAAGGTTTGAAACTATATATTTTCCAATCACATTACCCCGGGTCCCCGTCCCAGCTACCTCCCACCCCATACCCCCGTCATTTTACCGTGACCCCGTGCCATTCCCTGAATATCATTTCAAGTACATATTTGAACTTTGATCTAGAGCGGGGTTCTGGTCTCTTCCTACGTTCCTCTGCCCGTACTTTGGAGAAGATTTGATTTCCCCGTTTTTTGGCATTTGATGTCTCCCGGACCCGGACAACATCATTTCGAAATACTTCAATTCTTTCACCGCTCAACTCTTCTTTTCCCTCTTGCCCTCCATTCATCACAATTCCAGCAATAAACCACAACTCTCCTTCCAGTATGAAGTAGTTAATCTGTCGAACAATATTCCAGTGTGTTCACCGTGAACCACAACAAGTAGACCCTTCTCTGTATTCGGCTTTGGGGCAATGATAGGGAGATCAATGGATGCTGAGTCATAGCACATTGTGGGCTGATCTGCGTGATAAACTTGTCCTTCTGAAACCGTAACCCATGCACTATTTCTGTTCCCAGATTCGGTATAAGTTGAAACTTCAATAGTAAGCCCATCAAGACGAGGATCCAAAATCCAATGAGCAGGCTAAAGAATATAAGAAAATGTCATTCAGAGATTTAAAATGAAATTAACCACCTTATATGTGGACTGTGGATTCCACCAGACATTGGGGGGAAGATCCTCAAGTTCAATGTCTGGTGGAGGGGGTGTTGAAGCATGGGTAGATGAAAATAAATTTGTTGTCAGCATGAAAGAATTTTCGACGGTTATTTTTATTTTTGATTCACTTGGTTACTATGATTGCAACTTCACAAAATATTGTAAGCAATATGACTCAATTTCGACCTTGTTTGGAGTTCAAGTTTTCAAGCCTTGACATACACTGTACAGTGCACCCTTTTTTGACTCATACCCGACCTTGTACTGCCCTTGGAATTATCTTAATGTTCATATGTGTTAAAAGACAAGAATTACAGTGCTCAATAAATGGAACGAACATGTTCCGTTAACTATCAATCAGCTTCAGGCATGGGCAACAGCATTAGTACGTGCTCAATCCTTCTAAGTCTCACGTATGTAACTGACATGAGGTGGGTAATCCTCGACAGAATTTTGGACAGCAAGGTGTTACGCTCGACATTCCCCCAAAAAGCACTAGCTTCTCCGATTTTCATCATTCCATTAGTACCCGCACACCTGCTCGTAAGGCAGAACAAGTGCCCGCCTACGCCTCAACACCGGTCACTAGCAATCCATACACTGCAGAATTCGGAGGTTTCCTAGGCGCTTTTGCTGCAGCTCAATTTATGGCAGCCGGTCACAGCACCCCAGCCTTTCCGATGACTCCTAGTGCTCCCAGACCAAGCCATGCTACTCATCGTTCTTCGCCGGAACTTCCATCCAGTGATCCCTATGACGAAACAGAAGCCAACCCGTATCCCACCATAGACAGCTTTCTCTTGGCACTCAGTTCCCGAGAACCACGCCGAGCTCTTTCACAGTACATCCAAAAGTTTGAGGATGCCGACTACTACAATATTGACCAACTAGCTCGCTGCACAAAGGAATTTCTTACGGGACCCAAGATTGAAATGACGGATGGTAATGCCGAGTTTGTTTTGGTTGAGGCAGCAAAAAAGGTTAGGTCAGTTGACCGGGACAGAAAGAAAGCTCGAGCATGGAAGTGAATTGGGTGGGTTTGATAAATACTATATGCGCAATGTTTGTACTTGGACATTTGTTATATATAGCCTGAATGGTGAAACCAGCCTCGACAAGCTTCCACAGTAACATGGTCAAAAGCATTATATAGGAAAAGAAATGGTTCTAGCTTATCACCTAGTTCTACAATGTCTCTGAACTCCTGACCATGGCGCCTTATCCACCCCTTGATAAACGAAAAGGATTCTTCAATAGGATTTAGGTCGGGGAATACAGAGGTAGATATACAAGCTTGACCCCACTAAACAGGTAGTCGGGTGAGCTAGGGAGATGTGAAAAAAGACTAAAGACTTACCGTTCCGCACACCGCTGTTCAACACCAGGGACATGATGAATCCGGCAATTATCAAGAACCAAAACACTTTGGGGTGCCGGGATTGGGTTCATAACACTGAGAACACCATCTAACCATGCCAAAAATTCGTCACCGTTGTAGCCTCCAACCTTGATATGATTGTAAATGACTCTGCTGATCGTCAAAGCAGGTAAAACCGAGTATCTAGTGTGACTGGTTCATAGAACAAACATGTGTAGGAAGAGTTGAGCTCGTACCGAGTACCACGAACAAACTTCATTCTTTTCCTTGCCCTCAGGCCCTTTGTACTCCAACCATTTGTTCTATATGTTGTAAAAATGTTGACGGCAGACTCATCTCCAAAAACAAGGTATTCCGGTGGTACCCGCCCAATTTCTTGAAAATAACTTAGTCGTCGTGACTGTTGCCGCTCAGTTGCTATCCGGGTTAGCTAGGGAAGGTATAAGTCACTCATATAATCAGAACGGTGGACAGTTGCAATGGATACATCAATGCCGTGTTGGGTATACAGTTCCAATTGTATCTCGTCAAGGTAGATGTCGGGATTCCGTTCTACAATGGCAACGAGAAACTAGTGAGCAAAAAAATTAGTAGAATGATTATCTGTTAGTGGAAAGATAATAACGCACCTCAGTATTATGATGGGATAGTATGCAAGGCCGTCCTTTTTCTTTTCGCCCTCTACAGACTTCCCCAATTAGATTCCAAGTTTGTATAACACGCTGTACGACACGTAGGGGCATGTCCAGGCAAATTGCAATCTCCGTGGTGTTCTTGGAAAGGGTGTAGTGTTGGTATATGACACGGCTTTTGAGGTCACAAGAATAACGTCGCCGAATTGGAAGAACTGGACGTTGTCGGGCCATTAGCGTGAAACAGGTGGGGTCACTGAGATGATGATGGTTACGGCCTAAGGGAAAAGGCCGGAATTGGGCCGGAACTTTGATCACTAAGGCCTGAGGTGACTCGGACTTTGCTAACAAAACAAGGATATTTCGGGATAAAAAATATATGTGCATCTAGCTACAGTATGTGACAATACATATATGCAATATCTAAGGAAATGGTCAAGAATTGCGGGAGTAAGAGCCTGCGGAAGATTGGCTCTGGAAGATGCACAAAATTCTAGACGCGCGAGAAAAAATCCGACTCGCGCCTTATGTACTGAGAATAGCTGTAAACACTACTGCTATTTATTGAACGCCCAAGCACCTACAAACGACTGCGAAATCCGGGGTGATATCCTTGTTTATTAGCCTGGGAATCACATGGTTATACACGGCAATACACCAATCCGAATATGGCGACACGCAAACACGCAACACGCAAACTAGAGCTGTGCTAAATATTGGAATGTTAGTAACATTGTTATATATCACACGTTATTAACACGTTATATATGTTACTCACAAGGAGGGGTCAAGAATGCTCTGTGATATATTGTGATTTTCGGGAAAGCCGACGCAAATGGCGGACCGCAACAAGACTATAGCTATGTATGTACTTTTCACTATGACCTTGATGAAACTGATTGTGTCGATGATTCTCTCAAGGTCAGTTAACAATGGAGAGGACTCGGGGATGACAGTCTCACGCTCTCAGAATCGGTTCAGTATTTCGCAGTACATCAAACTGGATGACAAAAAGCTTGTCAATCTTCTGACCAATGTCGATTATCTTGGGCCCGGGGCATCAAAGGAAGCAGACACCAGCTCGACTCCGGTGTCTCAAGTTCCCAGAGGAAAGCCTGGTGCCTGGGACATCTCTCAATTTCTGAAGTAGTAGGCAATAGTACCTGTCGTAGAGTTAGTGATTTATTGAATATCTCACTGTGTTAATAACATGATTTTTTGTTATATAACACGTTATATATCACTTTTTTTTCTCGCGCTCCGCGCGAATCTCACAGTTACTAACATGAATATCTAACCTCACCTGAGAGTCCTCCTGAATCTCACGTTACTAACACCACAGAATCTGATTCTAGCACAGCTCTAACGCAAACACGCAAACACGCAAACACGCAAACACGCAAACACGCAACACGCAAACACGCAACACGCAAATATTGACACGCAAATTCGACACGCAACACGCAACCGTGTAACGCAAAAATCAGGTTCCCGGGACACATACTGATGTCGAGCGTCGGTGAGTTGATTTAACTTGATTACCTTTATTTGAGTGGCGAATTGATTTAATTTATTTGTAGAGCTAATGTGGTGCGCTGGGTTACTGAAAGCTGCCGTCCCTTGCGCATTGTTGACGATCGAAAGCTACGTGGTCTTATGCTGGCGGGACGTCCTCAAGCATCTTTTCCAAAGCGGCTGCGTGTTTCGAAAGATATCCAAGCATGCTTTGAAAAGTGCTCGGAACGTATCACACAGCTTCTCAAGGTGACCCCAGCATTATCAACTTATCTTTCACGCTCTGACGAGTAGTTCTCTTTCAGGAGTATCCCGGACAGCTGAGCTTTTAGGTAAATCATTATCTTATCTGAGTCCCATCTTACTTTTGGCCTCGTACATGCCGCGCAAAGTGACGGCCCTCTTCCTTCATTTATTGATATCTAAATAGGGTAAGTACGTGGCTCGTGGGAACCTATGTCTTTAGTAAGGACGAATCCTTATCGGAATAAAGCCAGGTTTTCAACTGTTAGTGGCTGTAAATGGGGACAGGTAATCTAATGAAATATAAAATAGGGCTTCATCCCTTGCCGTGTAAAGCACTGGCACCTTTCCACAGTTTGACAAGGACGAGTCCTTCATACTTGCTTTCTATCGTTAAAATCTTGAATTTTGCTCAGTCCACACACATGCCACACTACTTCAGCCTTCAGGTTCACTATGTATTTTATGACTCCTAGCCATGGACCTATTTTTATTGGGGAATAGTACAGGCAATCTTAAACATATCCTGCAAAAGCGCATCAACTCAAATGGTAGTATTACAAATGCCGGCCTATCCGGATTTATGTCACATTTGAATATCCAACAAGGTGTCCGGAGTCTTGACGTGTCGCATCAAAGACGGAATCGGCTAGTCAGCGAGGCCTTCCGGCTTTCCATAATCTAGAGTACAGCAACTAGGCCATGATTACGCGGCGGTCTGTGCACGGCCCGACTAGGCGGGTATTACAAATTCACACTGAACTGAGCTGAGCGAGCGAACTTAGGCCCTGATCGGGAACCCGAGTCGGCGCACCCAGGGTTCAATTTGGCGTGAGATGAGTTCAGATAAGGGTTGCCCGACTCCTCACACCTCTACCCAACCCGACCATGCGTTCGGTATCCATCCAAGGCAATTGTCACGCGGTTGAGGAGTGTCGGAGTTTATTTGAATTATTGGTTGATTATTGGCTATTCCTTTCGCATTCCTTCCCTTTCTAAATTCTTTCCTTCCTTTTCTCTCAGTTTTCAGCCCATCGTAAATTCGTAATGGCAACCACAGCTCCTCCGTCTACTGCTGCACCCCAGCAAGCTACGATTAGTACCAAGCAGAAAGCATTCTGGACTACGGACAATGATCGGACACTACTAGGCTCTCTCAAGGATTGCAAGCATGCTGGATTCCAGACCGACAACGGAGGCTTTCACAATGATGCATACAAAGCTGCGGCTGCTCGTCTTGAAGAGGAATGGCAAGATCTTCTCGCATCGGAGAGACTGGGTGCCCCGAAAAATGCGGAAAATTGCAAGACTCGTTTTGCTACGGTATTTTATTGTGTTATTTTACATCCTTACCTTGTGTTAATGAATGTATAGTTAAAGAAGGACTACAAGGATGCCAAGTATCTCCGGAACCTCAGTGGCTTTGGATGGGATCCTTTAAAGCACGTCGTGACTGCTACTGCATCTGTTTGGGCAGCCTTATTTGCACGTGTACGTGCTCATTTTATTTGTTTTTGTAGTACAGTACTGACACAACGTTTAGACCGGCACCAAGTACAAAAAGTGGCAGAACAAGACATTCCACTTTTATGATGAAATGGCCGAGCTTGTTGATGGTCATGTTGCGACAGGGGCTACTGCATTTCACCCCGCTGCTCCCACTACAACTGCTCCCACTCCTGCTAGTGCTGAGGTTGAGGCTGATGTGGACAATGAACAGACTGATGATGAAGAACCGGTAATGATAATTTGACGTTTAACTTTCATACCTGCGCATCATCATCTTATCTATTCATTTACAGGCTTCGACACCCATTCACAGGTCTCAATTATCTCTCTCTCCTTTTGAGGGAGTGACCATGTCGTCAATGCTGCCGGCCAAATCTCCCCAGACACCTGCTCCCCTTTCTCAGGTCACAAATACCACTGCTTCCGCTACCAAAAGGCGTCGTTCAGCTGCTCCCAATTCATCCGAGCGCCCTGCCAAGCGGTCTCATGGCCGTAAACCAACACAGAATGACGCCAGCCTTGAGCTTGCTGATGCTCTGCGTGACCTTGCTGACAGTGCTAAAGGTGATGTTCCTGATCCAGCTACAAGAACTCCTTCTCGTAAATCAAGGGCTATTCAAATGCTTGAGGATGATGGAGAGCTTTCTGATCATTCTATGACTATGGCCTTTCAGTTGATTAGCCGGGATGTCTCTATTGCTGATACGTACCTTGCCATTAGAGATGTTTCACGCCGTACTCGTTATCTCGAGGCTGAGTTATCTGATATCTCTCATTCTTAATTCAACTACCAAGCTCTGTCACTCCTTACTACAGTTACAATGTACACCCTTTTAATACTTGTTTCTCGTTATGATACATTTAAACTTGTAGCCAATGTTTTTACCCAATCATTATGATTAATGTTTACATATCAAGTACCTCTTCAACGTTGTTCTCCTCTAGGTAAGTCTGATATTGATCCCACAACTCTTGTGCAATCTGATCACGAAGTGCACTCGCTCTGTTCCTCTCCTCTGTACTCACATAATAGCCCCCATATTCAGGTGGATGTTCAGCATTGGACATGCTCGAACTTGGTGAAATAAGCGGCTCAAGCTCTGAAGCATACCTAAACAACTCATCTTCGGGATCTTGAAGACGTATGTAATTGTGCAAAGCAGCAAGTGCTGCTGGAATTCTTGCTTGTACCATCATCGAGTATTCTGGGGCACTACGCATGATGCGAAATCTTCGTTTCATTGTTCCAAAGACACGCTCAATCACGTTCCGTAGCTGTGCATGCCGGAGGTTGAACAATTCTTCTCGGTCTCTTGGTCTAAAGTGGCTGTCAATTCAAACAAAAGATCAAGACATAATAACAGACTTACCGCTGATTACCTTTAGCCCATTCCTTCAAATGATAACGTTTGCCTCGATAAGGAACTATGCATGACTCAGACAGTGGAAACCCCGCATCTGCAAGCCAATAACGACCTGAAGATATCTCGAGATCACGCTTCCGTGCCTCTTCCCACAATCTACCATCTGCTGTACTACCTTCCCACCCAGTCATCATATAGCATAACTGCATGTCGAATGTACATCCAGCCAATATATTCTGTGAGATCCTTCCCTTCCGACTCCTGTAACGGCTCATATCTTCCTCTGAAACAAATGCATCCTCCAATGAGCCATCAACACATGCACGAGCATTGTGGAATGCAGCATATTTTGGGTTTGACTTGATGACATATGGTACTTCATCCTCTGGAAGTTTCACGAAGTGAGTATAGAAGGGTGGACTGGAAATGACATTTAACACTCGATGAAATGACTTTGAAATAGTATCTGCACTCCGTTGAAACCTCTCTTGAGCTTCTCTTTGACCCGTTCCATAGATGACCAGCCGTAGAAAAATAGCGACTCGTTCTTCAGCTGTTACATAACGAGAGCCACAAAGGCCACACTTTGACAGATCCTGAACAAGGTTCTGGAATACATGCCGTCCCATGCCCATAGATCTGCGAAATCGGAGTGGATGTCCTAAAATTGGTCTTAGATTTATTAACACTACATACTCCAGTACTAGTGGTACCTTTCTGTAGCTCCTCAATCCACTTTTCCCCTGTCATTTCGGAATTGTACACAGGCTGTGGTTGGCCTCGGAAAGTACGATGCAAATTCATCAAAGCATGGGCTGAAATTATACCAGCGATAGCAGGAACAAGTTTACGGATTCTCTCTCGAGTTGTTGCAGCTCTGTTGGGCTTCACAGAGGGCACGACGCGCGTTGTAACCATGGTATGGACGAAGGAATGAGAGTTGTACGGATTATCACTATCTATCTGATCAGTCCCTGAGCTGTGACAGAGTTGTGACAGTGCTGATGGATGAGTTGGGTTTCGTCAACCCAGCCCAACCTGACCCTGGGTCCGCCAACCCGGGTTCCCGATCAGGGCCTTAAGAATTGAGCGTCCCTAGTACTTACTCTCTACTGTCTTTAGTCGGTACTTGTTTCTGTTACAGTACTCGCGCACTTTTTTACTCCCTCCCTTTTTCTTTTCCTTTGCCTTGTGTATTCCAATCTGGGGGCTTCAATCGTTGTGTGTGGACTGCCCCTGATGACGGTATAATGATTGGAGAGTTGATGGTGCTGTAGTCCAAGGGTAACCAAGCTCAGAGTGGTTGGAAGCCTGTTGCCTGGACCGCTGTGAGTGTTTTCTTGTTTATTCGGTTGGTATCTCATTGGGACTTCCGTAGTCTGTTAAGCTATGTCCTGATCATTCTGTTAGTTTCTGTGTCTTCTATTGAGTAGCTATTGATTCTGTGTTGTATTGACTTATTTTTAGCTGAAGAGCATGTTGAAGGATCTCTATAACCTCCGGACAGCAAGGTTTCGGGATTCTGGTTGATACTACGAGTACGAATATGGTTGTCGCATACGCGCTTAATGGTGGGAGGAACATCTCAAAGTCAGTGGAGTCCTGTATCTTTTTGTTTTTTGGCATGTTCATGTCATCTGTAGAAGCATTTCAAGGTTTTGCCAAGTGGAGAACGACTGTAAATTTCCGCTATATTATGTCCTGTTCTACTTCGAACATGTACTACTCCTAAACTTTTTGGCACTCAATCACTTATGGCACCCCATTGTGGACCATAAGGGTGTGGTAGATGCCATTGGAGTCTATATACTCGCAAAAGGTTCTGCCTCTTCGTACCGCTTGACGAGCTGTACGCGTCAGTCATGTCTATTTGTATGATAGATGCATTGTTTGTTCGTATTGTCGAATCGACTGTATTACCTGATAGTGGTATGAATGGCTTGTTTACACCTCTGTTCTTTCTCACTATTGTTTCGACTCTGATTTGCTGTATACTCCATATTCTGTTACGATTTCATGAGACACTAACATTATTTTGTACAGTCTTATCTACAGTATTAACTTGTCATACTTTGTAACTGGTTACGAGGCCCTTCAAGGGTATGGAGTCTGGTACTTGGTCCTACGATCTTCAGAAATCCGTTTGGGAGGCAATTGGGGCGGCCATCGTGTCTGCAGGGTCTACAATGCCGTCACTTTCATGGACCTCGAGCTCGGTACCATTTCGTCTTAGCTGTTGGTGCTTATTTGGAGAAGTCCGGTGCAGTTATGGTAGAGTTTGCTTTTGGAACAGCTCCGTATCTTGGTCCGAGCATGCCCTTGGTTCGATTCCAAGTTTGGTGATCATTATGTTATTGTGTTTGGATTTCATGCATCTTGTCCTCTTTCTCGGCCTCTACCTAAGCTCATTGCCTGCGATATACTAGCAATGAAGTGGATCAGCTTGCAATGGGTTTGCCACCTGGGTCAATGATTATGAAGAGTACGTGTTTTTATGATGGTGCTATATCCTGTTTTATTGATCAATGTTTATGAAAGATTGTACTATCAGTATAATCCTCAGCGCCTACCAACATGTCCACTGACTGTACATGCACTTTTGCATATAGCTTCCAGTATTCGAGCGTGCGGTCCTGTGTGGTGCTATTGGGCCTTTCCTATGGAGCGATATTGTGGAATGATACAACTAGCTATTCGGAGCCGACGATTCCCATATGCATCACTTGGTCGACATGTTCTGGAAGATGCACGTTTGACTCAAATCAAAGTTTTGTATGATGTAGCTGATGATCTCTCTCTCAAACCTCCTCGTCTGGGACCTGTCCGAGGCTCATATGAGCATCATCAATGTAAGTCTCTAATTTTTTGATTCATTTGGATTTGCAATTGTTTGTTCTCATTCTCTTAACAAGATCTGACTTGTCGTTTACTCCCACCAAGAAGCCCTGACCGACCTGCTATAAACACTCTGAATCTGTTGATAGGTGCCCTAGTGACCCGATTTACAGTTCATGGGGGAAACCATGTCACACCCAAAGTTGTTAAGCAATATCTGGAAGCAGCAGACATACAGGAGTGGGGCAAAGTCCAGCGCATTGACTCAGATGTTGGAGAGACTATGCGTGCCTCAGCTGTTGGGAAGATACCAGATGATAATCGTGACACATTTTATGTTCTGGTAAGCTCATATTTAATCTTCTTCGATATGGATATTGACTACTGTAGTATGAAATGTATGTGGATGTGCATGCGACAAGGCGGAACTTGGATCCAGTGTACAAACTGGAGACATTTTATGGCCAGCTGCAGCACATCTACCTTATACACTTCAACAGTGCCTGTTCACAGCTCAACCTATTGGAGCCCTCGACAACAATCATCATGGCCCAAATAAAATCATGCAGGGTTGATAACAACAATGAAATTGAAGGTTTGGATGTGCATTTCTATTCATCAATGGGGAATACAGATGTTGTTGATATAACCAGTATTCAGTGTTTGGTTGGACGTGTACCAGTGGGTCATAATCGCTGGGCCATTGTAGACAAAAGTGGTCCACTTGCTCGGGCACTCTCACAACTTGATGATGATGAGCTGGGTGACAATTAATTGCAGGCTAGATCTTAGTACTAGTACTAGTACTAGTATAGTACTAGTACTAGTATAGTTATTATACTTAAGTGTATACATTTATATATATCAACCTAAAATTCAGCAGCTAAATTCAACCTGATGATGAAGTGATAATCAACCTACTTGCTCAAAAAATTGGTTCTCAATATTCCATCTGGAAATAGGTTGTCTCAAATCAACCTGAGGTACCTGCAAGCAACCTAATTCCGGGTGGTGTGGATTTTCACTCTAAGGTAGGTTAAAAGTTAACCTAAGCTAGCCTCACAGTGTACCTTGTACATGGAATCATTGCGACTGGTAATGACACCTTTCATGCTGGTGGTACTTCCGAGGCTACCCCACAATCTTCATTGGCTCCATCTCCCACTGGTCCACCAGATGACTCCACTTCGAGAGAGAAGACACCTGTTGATACTTCTGAGTCGGTGAGAATGATTTTACGATGTCAAAACTTTGCTGCTAATTATAAATATAGTCTGCTGATTCCAGTCTTGCTTCTATTTCATCTCGCGCTGAAAATTTCCAAACACCTGTCCCATCCCGCAAGCGCATGCGTGCTGATACAGATTCACCTGAAACTCAGGCTCCCCTCAAATCATCACGTCTAAGTCAAGCTGATGCACTTTGTTGGTGTTGCTCAAGCACTTCAAACCATTGGTACCAGTTTGACTGCTAATGCGGCTACTCCTGAACGTCATACAAAAGCTGTGAGAATGATGGAAGAGGATCAATCTTTTTCTCCACACAGCCGGGTTCAAATTCTTCGTCTCTTTCGTAAATATAAAGATGTTGCTGATACATTCTTAGCCAGTAGTAATCAGAAGGATCGCACAAGAGGTATGTACCTGGTTTGATACAAAGGTCTGTACGACGAGCATCATCCCACACTGCACCATGAAAGATATAGGCCATCACTTCGCGTGGCAGGTACGAGGCCTGACAGCGGGTATTGAGTTGCCGTGCCGGACCGGATGCCTAAAGGGGATAGTGTCTAGTATGGCACAGCCACATCCAGCAAAGTTGAGTTAAGTAAGGATGATTCCTCCTTACAGTCGGCCTCGTAATCTGCAGCACTACCTTCCCATCCAGGTAGAACATAGGTAAACTTCAAGTCAAAATCACAGGCAACGAGGACATTTTGAGTTACTTGACCCTTGCGGTTGCGATGACGTGCAATTGCCTCTTCCCGTACCCATTTATTATATAAAATGAGAACCATCTGTATTCCCGTCTGAGTCTACGGAAAACAAGCTTTGACACTCCTAGCTGCTCTTGTATCCGATCCTCATGTCCTCTCAGAAACTCCCGAACCCATGCTTCGCCTGTAAGGGAGATGTATGCTTGGGAAATGGGGTTCCCGACTGACCAACTATTAAGTAGAAGTGGGCCATCGCTACGCGTGGCAGTTACGAGGCCGGTAAAAAAAGTACATTAGTAAAATGACTCATGAACGATGACTACTTGATGGTCCAGACACGGTCCATCATCTGATTTTGTGTAGATAAGATAATTGATTAACTATATGGGTATACGCATGAAACTCTCGCAGCCAGTTCGAGTTTAGTAAGGACGAGATCTCCGTAAACTCCGGCCTCGTAACCATTACGAGGCCGAATGAAATGAGGACTCGTTATTACTAAACTCAACTTGCGCAAGTGGCTGTGCCAATACCTCATGTCAACTCCATATGGAAATTTCTCCGTACGGACCGTATTGCCGCTTTGTCACCCTAAGCCGCGCAGTGTCCTCAATCAAGCATTCTTCGAATATCTATCGCATTAGCATGCTATTCAACTACAACAAGATTCCTCTTCTGTTTACCGTTGCAGCTGTAGTCCAAAGCTTGGACTATGGGATTACCGGTGTGCACTCATCCTGTTGTTTTTGTGTCAAAATAAGGGCCTCGTATCTGCCACGCGCAGCGATGGCCCACTTCTACCTTCATAGCATTAGCTGCTACACTGAGTGCTGTTCCCAAAATTGCAGCTTTTCGTCGTGCATGTGCTTTTGAGCTTGTTTTAGATGTGCTCGCATGTCGTGTGGGACTGGTAGTGACCATGAAGAAGCAAAAATTTGATCAAACAGACGATAAAGTTAAGGACTATCGATGTGACATAAGTGTGACCATGCTTCGGTCCCGGGTCCGTCTAGGTCAAGTGATAGGCGGAACATAGGCGTATACGCTCCGTCTGTTGCCGAACCTCGTAGATATCGGCGAATGAGGCTCTTTCTCCTTTCTTTTCGCACGGACTCTGTGATTGATGTGTACGTACTTTGATTGAGACAAAACAAGGCACAGAACTATCTTCATTCACGACTACATACTTACATAGATCAAAACGGAGATGGGGAAAGAACCAGCGGCGAGCGGTCTTCTCTTCTCCTTTTTTTTTTTGCTTCCTGACACCTCCTGACACCTCCATATTTACTCTCCGGGCAGTCCACACCGATTCCCGAGCGGATTTTCGGACTTTCTTCCGCCGTGATTCAGAATACTTATCGTATAGAGCGTAAAACCTAATTGGCTCCTCTAGACTTGCTCCACATTGTTTGGAGGCATGGAATCAAACCTATTCGGGCACTATAAATTGGCCTGTCATCTCACACAGCGAACTTTCGTCCTCGCCATCTAGTCGATTAAAGATGACAAACATGCCTACACGTCAAGTCGGAGTCATCATCACACCTAATGGACAAAAGTGGATCACAGAGTCGCTGCTTCACGATGGTGGATGGTCTCTAAAACTGCAGCTACCCAGTCTCGTCAATAAACACTATCACTTTCGTCATCCCAACGGGGTTGGAATCGTGTCGATACTATACGATCATCACAGCTCCTTCATCTTCTTGTTCCTTTCAAATAAAAGTCATCTTGTCGTAACCCCATCACAGCTTTACCAGTACATCATTCAAGCTGAGAAGGTACTTAGTGGTGAAAAGGGTTTGAATCGCTAATCAGTCTACGTAGAATCAAACATTCGATGCATGGCCGCCGATATTTGCTCCCTATACACATTTGGCACATCGGAAATGTATAATTCCGACATTGTTCCTGTTCCAAGAAAATGGAGGTGCGAAGCTAAAAGCTTTGTGCATACTTCTCGGTGTGACTTATTTTTATTTCAAAAGATGTGACTACTTGTAGTGAGGTGCAGGTGGAGCACTCCAGCTCGTCTGATATTGCGCGGCGGGTACTACGTTTGAGCCAAGGAGTACAAGACAATGATGGTACGAAGCTAGAAGCTTTGAGTGGACTTCTCGATGATTTATTCTATATTAAAAGATGCGAACACTGGTAGGGAAGTGCGGGTGAAGCAGATGTCCGATTTTAAGCAGCAGGTACCTCAAGGTTTACCGGGATCATCGATGCGTACTCGACCGCGCGATGGAACATTAGTGTGGGCGAAATCTGGTGAGCCTCACCAAACGGTCGGTGCATCACTACTTGATTAACAAAAGTGTTTAGGGCGTTATCCCTGGTGGCCCGCGAAAATCGTCAAGGGAAAAAAAAGAGAGGTACCGAAAACACTACTAAAACAACGAAGTCAACGACGATGTCAGAGTTACATTGTCCGATTCTGTGATGACGAGAGGTCATGGTGAGAAAATTTTGGCTCGTATGAGAAGAAGATCAACTGAACGGAACAACTTGAAGGGGGCGCGTTACCAGGGTTCGAAAGTTCGACTGGAAACCAGATGGACCAGATCTGGGTAAGTCATTTGGCACGTTACATGGTCTTTTCAACGTCTAAAAAGAACAAGATCAATTGTGGCTACAATGCAAATGCAAATCTTCAAGTTACAAAGCGGGATGGTATCGGTATTGTCTACCAATCGGTCTCTATATCCTAGTTGACTTACCCAGCTTTTAGTGACACGGCCCTGGCAATGGAAGAACTTCAAAAAGCAAGGTGTCGCTAGTCTCATATCAAGGAAGAGGGCCATCGCTTTGAAAAACAAGGAGTCCTTTTGTTTGTCTTGACATATAAACAATTTTAGCATTTTTATTAAGGATGATTATCAATTCATCTTGTCAGCGTCAAACAATGCAGAAGGCATTCAAAACTGGCATAGAGACAGGCTTGTGTACTACGTGTAGCAGACGTATCTACAAATCAGTATGTAGATAAGCCTCCTTAACGCGCACCTAATACTAAGGCCCCAATCGCTCTTGCAATAGCCAAAACAGCGTAATAAGGGCTGTTAATACAACTGCAAGAAATTTTGTCATTACACATATCTGATGTTTTGCGACTACTCTAAGTACATGCATGTTCTCCATGATTAACAAGGGGTCAAACAATCCATTAAACTGAATGACTGAGGGGTATGGCCGCAAGCGGCAAGGGCCAAACCTTTTGCGAGTATCTAGACTCCAACATTATTCCCTTATGGACCATAAGGGAATAATGTTGGCCATAAGTATCCAAAAAGTTTAGGATTATTTCTTGTTGGAAGTAGAGTAGGACCTGAAGGAAATTTACAGCGTTTTCGGGAAAACCTTGAAATTTTTGATGTCGGACATCAAACAATAAAAAATCAATTCCCGATTTGGATGTCCTCTACCAAAGCGCGTACTTATTCTACAGTTGGAATGGGGAAATCCCCATTCCTAGGTCACGTGATCATCTAGATTTAGCCTATTTGAGAAGCTTACGAAGGACTTTGGTAGTATTTGGCTAAGGCTTTAGAGTAGCAGATTTGTCGTCGTAGATACACATAACAGAACAACCTTTATCCAGTTCACCTTTCGGCCACTCCACAGTGTATTGGTACTCATAGTTTGAACTTGGATGAAAGCTCGCTTTCCTTCTCTGGATCCCACCATGGTCTTTTGCCATATAAGCATTAAAGAAGAATGAGTTGTTCCAAAGAGGAACAGAAACTAAGAGGTCGAAGGAATAGCAACAGAGTATGGAAGGAATGAGATATAACTTCAGATTTGTGGACGTCGAACTGGACGTTGCGTCCAGTCCACAAAAGTTCGGTTCGAACCAAAGTTCAGGACCGGACTTTTTGTTCACTAGATATAACCGAATAAAGAAGAAAACACTTAGATCGTCGAGGTAGTCTTTCGGTTTTTCCCTTTACAGCAATGATGTTTCCAATCTTAACTGACCGGGGCGCTACTCTCAACGATTGAAGTGTTCGTATTGTAATAGACAATTGAAAGTAAAAGAAAAAGGGAGGGAGTACAGCTCAGTACTGTAACAGATACAAGTACCGACTATTTACGTGTGTAACGAATACAACACGTATACGCTGTTTAAACAAATACAACACGTATACGCTGTAACGAATACAACACGTATATGCTGTAACGAATACAAGCGCAGAGGACAGGGAAATAAAGAGAAAGAACAGGAATTGATATACTCAGCTTGAAATAAAACAAATGTCAGCTCGACAATGTTTTCAAGGCTCTAAATACTCAGGCTCTAACTCGGGGCTCTAGACTCAAGGCTCGAGGTTACCAGATGCTCTCTGGACAACCAACGTGAAGGAAAAAAAGAAAGGGAAGTGAATTTTGTCTACCCGAGAACTCAGGTATAAGTGGAAATAGAGGGTCCGTGAAGTAATTTATTGCCGTTTGCATAAAAGTTGGCGCGCGTGTAAACACGCATAAATTTGACGATTTTGCTGCTCATCGTGCGCGACGAATATCTCGTCAACGAGTCCACCTTTTACCTTCATTCCAAGTGTATTTTGGTACTATTTTTTATTGTCTAGGGCGCCCCATAGTTAGTTTCATAAAATATCATGTTCTTAGGTACCCTTCAATTTCAGTCACTTTCACCAGTATTTGAGCATTTCTGCTCGAACGAAAAGTGCTACTGTCACGGATCCAGTGAGTATAGCTCCCTAAGGTATATCCTGAGGGCGCCCCATGTAGTAGAAACAAGTCTTGCGAGCATAGCTTGTGTATATTGATGAGCATTGTAGGTACGTGTGAAAATCAACCATTCTCATGTTCTGACCACTACCATGGTTCGTGGCCGCCCGCTTTCTGAAGACTTACGACGCTCACTCATTCATATGGGCTGTCACCTTCCTTTGGAAGATGTTGTTACGTATTCTGGCATACCAAGGCGCACAGTACAACGCATTTTTGAAGACTACCGGAGAGAGGGACATGTAAGGCGCACAAGGATAATGGAGGCACGGGGAAGAGCTAGGAAGATAGATAGAGCCAAGGCTGCTGTATGTGCTCACTTATCCATTCTTATTTTGACCTCTCTGAACCCTCTGCTTTCAGCTTCTGACAGGATTGATTCGTTTTCGGCCAGACTATTACCTGGAAGAACTCCGAGAAGAGCTAGAGGTCCGAATTGGGGAGATTGTGGATGAATCTACAATATGGAGGGCTCTCAGACGGAAAGGTTTCACAATGAAGAAGGTATCTCACACTGTTCTGACCATGTGCACTAAAACAGACATCTCTAGTTGAATAAAGTGGCTCTTGAACGCAGTAAAAGTCGTAGACTGAACTACCGCTTTTATTACGGTGATCATTATCGTCCAGAAAACACAGTATTTGTTGATGAAAGTTCATTTGACCGAAGGACAAGTTTACGGCTGAGAGCTTGGGCTCTGAAAGGATGTAGAGCTGAACGAAAGTGGTTTTTTGTTCGGGGCAAAAGGTGTGTATG
This sequence comes from Dendrothele bispora CBS 962.96, assembly GCA_004369135.1. Classification (NCBI taxonomy): domain Eukaryota; kingdom Fungi; phylum Basidiomycota; class Agaricomycetes; order Agaricales; genus Dendrothele; species Dendrothele bispora. The sequence goes on along the minus strand of ML179789.1, from coordinate 12,835 downwards.
TTGTAAGCTGTACCTTTGATATCATTTCCAACGAAGGCCCAGGTATTCCCTGTTACCAGCTCTTACACTCAACGGCACCCTGTATGCTCAAGTTGTTGAGGGTTCGTTCACAAAGTTGCGATTTCAATCTTTTATTGAAGGACTGTTGAACCGGATGGATCGAGAGATGGCTCCCGGCTCAGTAATTATCATGGACAATGCTCGAATTCACAAGGATGAGGGCCTGAAAGACCTTATTGAGTCGAGAGGTTATAATGTATTGTATCTTCCTCCGTACTCTCCGGACTTCAACCCAATTGAGCTCGCATTCTCTGCTATCAAGGCATATGTCCGTCGTGCAGGTGTTTTAGGGCGGGATGAACATGGTAATGATGATTGCTATGTATATATACATTTACTAGAAGCTGCATATTCTGTCACGAGTGCTAGTGCTATGGGTTGGTTTCATCATTGTGGGTATCTGTAGCTCGGTATTGTAGCGTATGTGTGCAAAAAAATCCAATTCAATCACTCAGTGCGGTTCCGTTTCGCCTCCTGTTCATAAGAGTCAATGTCCTCCATTGCAAACTTCATCAACCTGTTAGCTATACCCCATCTAATGCTTGGCAGGATATCCATAAGTTTTTCCGGGGTCTTGAGGTCATGAAGATCTCCAAGCCGTAGAATGCCTTCCTGTGCCAATGTATCCGCATACTGCTCGAAGTAAACCATGTCTTCACCTCGGATTGGGTCCGCATCCAGTGAGGTAAGCCACTCGCCAATAAGAGGGTATGTCACATGGAGGCGACGCTTTCGACTTGGACTTGCCATTGCGGAAGAACTCGGAACAGAATTCGTAGACGGCAAAGTGGACGGCGTGCCAGAGACTGATGGATGAGCATAACTCGGGAAGACTGGAGGTTGAAAAAACCACGGAGGTGGTGGGCCATATGACATCCAAGGATTGATATCCGGTCGTGCTGCGGTCTTCAGCCTTTTCTGGCGCGTACTCTTGACATCCAGATGAAAGATATAGGCCATCGCTTCGCGTGGCAGGTACGAGGCCTAACAGCGGGTATTAAGTTGCCGTGCCGGACCGGATGCCTAAAGGGGATAGTGTCTAGTACGGCACAGCCACATCCAGCAAAGTCGAGTTAAGTAAGGACGATTCCTCCTTACAGTCGGCCTCGTAATTGAGCTTATCTGGGACTCTGTCAATGGATGTGAGATGCTCGTGCTGGAAAGGATCAATAACTTGACTATTAGTTCACAGTGAAGACGGGAACAAATGCGTGATGATATCACTCACAACGAGTTTTGCCCAAACGCTGAGATCCTCATTTGTTAGCTGATAATGATATCCACTGTCCTCAATTACACACGCGCGGTCATGTTCCCTACAATGGAAGTTGCCCTCAATCTTCTCAATGATTCTCGTGATACTGTTGGTAGCGTCTTCTTCCGTGATTGCAGGCTCTAGTGAATTCTCATCGTTCCGAGCTCGAGTCTAGGATAAGTCCAGAATTGAGTAAAGAGACGAGACTTTGGAAATCAAGTCACCTTTGTTTTGGACGAATTTGATCCAGAGGGCTTGGTATCGGACTCATCACTAATGATAACATAACTTGGTGTCTTCTTCCCTTTCTTATCCGAACGCGTGGCCTTGGAAAGCCTTTCTTCAATACCCTCCGGCATTTCTCCATACTCGTTTTCGGATGTCAGCAGCATAGGCCTCGGCTTGGGATTCTTGGGGAGCCACGAGAACACATAGCCAAGTCTGAAAAGGAGAGTGGGCCTTGTTCCCATGCCTTCCGCAATCTTCGAGACAAAAGATCCCCAAGTTGTCTTGTTGCTAAGTACGATATTCTTGCATGCTGTACCATTCGGAACCTGATACTTTATGTCCAGGACTTCGTCATCAGAACTGTCGTCCTCAGAGGAGTCGTCATCCTCTTCATCAACTTCCTCGTTGTCTGCATGAGAGTTCACTAAAATTAATGAGTGCACAACACAAGAGAGACATGTAAGTAAACTAACGCACCATGCAACATGTCAGGAATATCCAGTGCTGCTACCTCTTCCTCTCCATCTCCCTGCAATCCTGCAACGCTTTTCTCTTCAGAAATAAGCACCCTGCTAGTACTCCTTGACCCTGTTCCAAAATCCATCAATGTCCGGGCTGCATCCAAATCGAGACACGAAGTCAATGTTGTGCTGGCACCGCTTTCTTGAGTATAGTGACCGCTATGAGAACTTTGAGTATTTGGGGCTCCGTTGTAGTTTGGTCTTGGCTTTGGGGTGGCCTTTGGGGTGGCCTTTGTCGTAGGAGCTAGACTTGTCAATGGGTTTACCAGAGGCCCGGAACCGTCATCAGGTTTAGAGTTGCCCTTTCGCTTCTTGGATGATTTCTCCGTGAGTTTGACAGCAGTAGTGGCCTTTTCTTTGCGTGCTCCAGTATTCCTTTGAGTGTTAGGTCTACGGGAGGCAGCATTCTTTGTGTTGCCCATGCAACGAAGAGTAGTGGTTGTGTTTATGAAGTAAGATGTGTGACAAATGTAAATCTACTCTATCCTGCCTGGCCACTCACTCCAAACACATGGGGCGCCCTCAGGATACACCTTAGGGAGCTATACTCACCCTATCCGTGACAGTAGCAATTTTCGTTCAAGGAGAAATACTCAAATACTGGTGAAAATGACCGAAATTGAAGGGTACCTAAAAACACGATATTTTATGAAACTAACTATGGGGCGCCCTAGACAATAAAAAATAGTATCAAAATACACTTGGAATGAAGGTAAAAGGTGGACTCGTTGACGAGATATTCGTCGCGCACGATGAGCAGCGAAATCGTCAAATTTATGCGTGTTTACACGCGCGCCAACTTTTATGCAAACGGCAATAAGCTAACTTTCTGTAAAGGTAACAGAAAGTCCGACATGCCGGTGGAGCAGAGCTCTGAGCCTGCAAAAAAGCGCTCCAAACGGAATAATAGCAGTGCATCAACAAAGAGTGCAGTACCGTCTAAACCACCAGTGTCCCGTTCTAGATCCAGTGCAAAGGCTAAACCGCCGGTAGTGGAAAAGTCACGGTCCACAAGCACGTCTGCGAAAACGAAGATATCCACTGGTAATTTTATTAGAAAAAGTATGTTCTGTTTTCAAGCACCTACCTAAAATATGCTGATTTTGCCTGCAGGAGGACAGGCACCTGTAATGTCGGACACGGAATCAGGTATGTTTTTGATGATATGTTTAGATTCTTACTCACTATTGGTTTTAGATAAGGACATGGAGGAGCCTACTCTAAATACAGACTCTAATCAATCCCAGAAGCAAGCAGCCAAAGATGACCAAGAAGACGAGTACGATGAAGGCCATGAATCTGATGGAGACCAACTCGAGGATGAGCGTGGCTATGACCAAGAGGCGGTCAGTCACTTTGCTGACGAGGTTTGTACTATGTGCTGGCTTTGATGTGATACTTATTTACATCCTTGATTGGCCTGACAGACCCCAGTCTTCATGTCGTCGTGGTCAAACTCGAGGTGCAGAGGAAGCGCAGGTGCACACTAATCACGTTATTCCATCCCCACTTTACTCATCAATTCATTCTATGATAGCTGATGACAACGACCTCAACGACTTCGATAACAACGCTACAAGTGATTTTGCGTCCCACCCTGCTACATCAGATGGTGAAGGATTTACCTCCAGCCCTGCAGGCTCGGATGAAGAGGAGGAAGAGGAAGAGGAGGCTGTACCTCGCAAACCTGCTCCAAAAAAGGTATGTAGAGTCTGTTCACAAATGTCACGGTACCCTTCACTAACGTCTGATTCGATAGGCAAACAAACAGGCTCGTCTAGTTGAGGAGGTAAGTCATTCTCATTCTTAAATTTAAAAAAGTACAAAGTAACACTGACAACCATACATGGACGACAGTTACCTATTATTGCCCAACCTGCTCCTAGCCTTAGTATAACAACTTCGACATCCACAAACACGGCAAATGGTTCTGTCGAATGGTTACCGCACTCCGATATCGTTCTCCTCCCACATACAGATCAGACTCAGGCTTTCAAAATTGCTATCAAGCCCCAGTCTAAACCTATCCACAATGTTATCAACAGAGCCGAGAAAATTGCCCAGCTCAAGTTAATCTTCGACGACACCTTTAATCCCTTTACTTCCGAAGGCATCGCTGCCCTTTGTCTTGCGTCCCTCATTCAAGCAGCTGAAGAGCTTGGGTATGATGACAGTTATGACATTGCCCATCGTTTGGAAGACGTATTTCACACTGGGAGGAGCATACCTGACCTCAAATCTAAGGGGGTCAAAAAAAAATTTAAGGGGTTTGACTGCTGAACCTACCTACCTACCTCCGGTCCCGGATACCCCGGGCCGGGCACCCTTGATGCGCCCTCGACAGGTTATGGGCCCCGTGCCCTTGATCTCTAATTATCTGGATGCTTGATCCATGTTGCACGTTTTATCCGCTGCATATTAGATCGCATACCAAGCTTTGACCGTCCGTTCTGCTAGTACAGCGCAAACGTTGACATTACCAGATTTATGTCAGTTTTGCACTGCATATCTGTGTAATTGGGTCGTAGTCACCGTTGAGTGGCGCTAAGGCATGACACGGATGCCGGATTTTGCCGGATAACCGGGAGGATATCCGTGGGAAAATCCGCCGGACCGGATGAAAAACCTATCCGCATCCGGCAGTATCCGCATCTGCCAGATGCGGATTGAAATTTTGGGAAAGTTGAAAATCCGGCAGGTATCCGGCGTCTGTACATAGTGTAATTACATTATTTAAAATGCAAAACTAAGGCCAAAATGATTCAAAATGACTCTGAATAAAGTATTATTACTTGCTGTTAGATGTCTCTATGGCATATACAAACATTTTTCAAGCTTGAAATCTACCATTCATGAAGTACTCTATACAACAATGATTGGCAATTGACCACATATTTATTTGTGTTGTACATCATTTTGAAGATAAAAAAAAGCCACACATTTTTCATTTCTAGGAGTAATGACAGAAACTTCCTCTTGGTCAGTTATTTGGGTTTCTAGAAATTGTGGCACTATGTGTTATAAAGAAAAAGGTTCTATATAAAAATGTGAAACATAGTCCAGTGCGTACAGATTGATGACTTGTACAAACTTCATTTGTACGCATTGTTCTCAAACTCAATATTTAAAGGTGAAAGTGGGAAAATATCCAAAACTCCCTTGTGACTGAATGTACTTTGTGAAATCAAAAAATTCCTACATCAGTGTGACCTGTTGTATTTATTCCTCTGCACCAGTTAATTGTTCACTGTGTTGTTTTTGAGAACGGAGGCAACATCTAATTTTGAGCCCCTAATTTTTTTGATTTCATAAAGTACATTCATAGTTACAAGGGATTTTTGACCTTTTTGCACTCCCACCTCTAAATATTGAGTTTGAGAACAATGTTTAGAAATGAAATTTGTGTAAGTCATCAATTTTTACACACTGGACTATGTTCCACATTTTTATATAGAATCTTCCTCCTGATATAACATGGTGCCACAATTTTTAGAAACCCAAATAAATAACCAACTTGAAGAAGAAGTTTGTGTGATTACTTCAAGAAATGAAAAATCTGTGGCTCTTTGATATCTTTCAAATGAGATACAGAACATATAAATATGTAGTCTGTTGTCTATAATATTAACTGAAATTTGTTGGCTTACTAAATAAGTAATAATAGATGTTTTATCATGATATATACATATCTATGGCTTTAAGAACTTTGTATGATTAAATTTTATGAGCAGATATTGGATACCTGCAGGTTTATAGTATCTGCTATGCTGTTTGAAAAGGGCCAAAATTATTTTCCGATACTTTGACCCATTTTTCACTTTTTCCGATCTTTCAAGTGTGACATGTGACATGTCTCAATTTTGATACTTCAAATTTTGACATCCGATACTTCAAGAGCAAGACATCGATTTCGATTTTGCATTCCGATACTTACCTTCAAGAACCAATTTTAATTTTTGCATTTTGATATTTCAACTTTGCGTTCCAATATTTCAACTTTGCATTCCGATGTTTGAACTTTGCCTTCCGATATTTCAACTTTTACATTCCGATGTTCCCTCTTTTGATTCCGAAGTTCTGACAACTCTACCTTCCAGGACTTAAAAAGGATAAATTAAATAATAAACAATATTCAGAATTATTATTAAATTGTAAAATAACAACATATACTATTACTGTTATTTAATCTTATTAGAGAGGTTGCGACCGTTGGCTCTACTGAATTCAATGCCGGCATGTTCACGTGACAATTGAATTGAAAACTGAATTGCGGAGCCAACGGTTGGCTTTGCGCAACCTCTCTATTGATTCAACATTATTTTATGGATAATTTAATAATAATATAATTATAATTGTAGAGTTGTCAAAACTCCGGAGTCGAAAGATGGAACATCGGAATGCAAAAGTCGAAGTATCGGAAGGCAAAAGTTGATATCGGTGTATTACAATTAAAATATCGAAACACAAAAGTTGATATCGACTCTTGCAGTTAAAGTATCGAAGCAAAAAATCAAATATCGATGCCTTGCACTTGAGATATCGGAACAGAATTGTTGAAATCGATTCTCGCAGTTGAAGTATCGGAATTGCAACCTGTCACATGTCACGCTTGGAAGATCGGAAAAAATGGAAAATGTGTTGAAGTATCGGAAAATAATTTTGGCCCTTTTCAAACAGCATAATCTGCAGATGCAGATATCTGCGGATGCCAGATATCTGCCGGTCGGATGACCCAGATGCCGGTATCTATTGGCCCGGATAGATCCGGATGCAGATAGAGATTTTTGAAATGGAAAAATCTGCCGGATCGGATGGCGGATATCCGCAGATGCATCCGTGTCAAGCCTTAAGTGGCGCCCTTGCGGCTGCCTTTCATTTATTCTCTTAACAGTGTAGGACTAACGGGGGTATAGTATATTTAGGACTCTATCACGTTTGTACCTAAGATACATAATCACATCCTGAGGTTACACATTCACAATCGGAAGCTACACATCAACATTCGGGGGTTACACATCCACATTCGGGGGTTACACATCCATATTCAGAAGTCACGTTACACATCCATATTCAGAAGTCACACACCCCTATCCAGGCATGATAAACTGACAGGAGTTTTCAAACAAAAGCAAATAATTCAACAAACTCTTGTATTCATACCACGACCTCCCCTGACCTCCTTCACCTACAGAATGGCAAAAGAGAGCGAAGACGACGTCAAAAAGACTGTGGATAAGCTTCCTTTTCATGTTCTTCGGGATTTCGCTTCCAAGGCACGTTCATCAGACTTCTCTTCCCATGTCTATACACGTCTGACACGCTTTCTCTATTAGAGCTTTAGTACCGGTTACATTGAAAAGCACCCCGAACTCTACTCTTCTTTTGATTGGATCAATGTACAAGCCTTACACAGCTTTCTTCACGAGATAAATTTCGAGGTGCCCCAAATCGAGCATAGTGCAGGTGTGTGACATTCGTATTAATAAATTGGAACCCATTTTTCATACATCACTACGCGTTTTTACGCGTTTTTTGCGTATAGATAGACCTGTATGCGTCAAACAAGAGCCTATTGACATCAATGAGATACCCCCTGCAGTCGGACCAGTGCTCAGCACTCGCACCCGTGTCATTACTGAAGGCACTCATGAGGTCACGCTTATCCTGGACTCAGATGATGAATCCGTTGATGATGGTATGTTATTTTTAACACCTTACTGTTTTTGTACGGTTTCTCAAATCTATCAGGACGAGAACCTTCAAGTTCCCAGGATGGGTCATTTGACTATGATCCCGATTATAAGAATGAGGACGATCTAAGTTGTATAGATGGGTCCAGTACTTCTTTTTCGTCCCCTACAGCCATAGGTTCAGAAGGGGAGATGGAGGTTGATGATGGGTTTTCATTGGATGAAGCTTTGGGTGGAGGTTTCTGCGATGTTGAGTTTGGTTCAGTGGACGGGGATGAGTTTGAGGAGGCTGCCTCAGACATGGAATCCGTTGATGGGGAGGAAAGCGAAGTTGAGCCAGAATGGGTTTTATCGGATACTGTGTGGTTGGATGAGGGTATTTATTCTGAGGTTTTGAAACCGCAACGAAAAACTGTGGTGACAGACAAACGGTGCACTGTTGAGCAGGTTGAACGGATCTGCGGGGGGTTTCCATCTTATTTCCCTGTTCCTCGTGTTTCCACTGCATTCATCATTGATCTGACCGACACAGACTTTGCCGCACTTGAAGGTGAGATGGACCAGTTGATCGCCAATCACGTAAGTCCAATTTGCTTCTCGTGTTCATCAATACTGAATTTCCTACAGGAACAGGAGACTTGGCATGGTCCGAGTGGCAGGTGTGACAATAAACCACAGCTGTCGCTCTTTACTGGAACCAAGATCGCCTGCCGTCGTCATCGCCAACATTGTAGTGGTGTTACTGCTTGCGAGCGCACTGACCCGAGTCTCCTGAATGTCGACCGTTTCGAATTGGATCCTGAAATTTTTAGCGATCTCATTCAACGACAAATTCAGTCTAATATTGATGAAGTCGATACAGTCCAGAAGAAAACTTTAGTGTGAGTTTTTTTTGTTTTGTATATATTTCACACCTGACTTTTTTGCATATATCACTGATTAGATTCTGGAACGTTATTCACGCAGGATCCTGTGCCGCTCAAAATGGTAATGGGCCGTGTAACGGAGTTCCAATTTTGAGAGAGTGGAAGGATGTATGTATTTGAGTTCGCATTGATGCATTTCAATTACTGATTCAAACTACAGCAGAAACCTCGGAATGGACACAACTATTTCGTTGCATGCACTGGCTGGAGTTCCGCAAATTCTAGTGGTCACCGTTCATTCTCCATCCCTCATGGGGTCGATGACGAGCTTCTTGAAGAGCTCTTCCACCGCGATACCCAGCTTGAAGGTATCTCCCAAATGTCAACTTGCTCCCGAATTATCCCTTCAAGGGTTGGCTATAGGGCTTCTGGACGATGCAGTAATGTTTTTATCTCACTGATGTACTGATATACTCACTGATAATCGTATTTTTGACAGGATACCCTCATAACGCAGATGGTAGCTTTAGTACGATGGTAAAACATCAGTGCAATGCCTATCGCACTATATTTGTACCTTTGGACACTTCGATCCGACAAGCTTGTATTATATACGACATTGAAAAACCCCACTCTCATCCGGCTCTTCCACTCTCCAAGCCCACGAAGACTGCACTGGAGTTGTATCGTAAATGTATTGAAGCTACTGGGGTGGTTGGTATCACAGCACGTTCTGTTGAGCAAGGCATGTTTAATCTAGTTTTTGAAGTCAGATTTCCGATTACATCGCTAATTTTGGTATAATAGCATCAAGTACACAGCTCATCCTGAAGGGGAGGACACTTGGAGAGGTTCACCCCGGTCTTAACGACCGACGACAACAGCAGAAAGTCATTAATGGTGTGAAGAACAAGTTATTTCCGAAGGGCCGAGGATTTGAAGGTTGGGGACAAGGTTAAGTATATCCAACCCCTTGTGACCTATGTGCGTATCAGTCTTCTGTTATTATTAATTATTAGTTGAGCTGATCCTTTGCCCCCATGACTGGACCCTAGGTCAGTCATCGTTTGGTCATGATGCGGACAAAGCTCAAAGAACCGTTCGAATCCACGGTTCTTACCGCACTTGGAATCGACAACTCGCCTGAAGGTGTCTACAAAGCGCAAGATCAGGTCCAGAACCTTTATTACATATATAATTGCAACGTACGTAGTCACTTCTTCCACACTTCTGGCAATTGACTCGTGTTTTCTTTTCTCAGGAAAACGGCGTGTACGACTATGAACCAACTATGAACGGCCATTCTGCCATCCAGTGATTCACAAATACATGGCCGCGGCCTTCTTCCGTCCAAGCTGTGCTATGTGTAAGTTATTCAGAGACCGGAAAGCTGACCTGTTCTTCTCGTCTCTCCATGACAAGCCTTTGGAGTATGAGGTCCCAAAAGCGATGGCGCTATTCGCAAGTGGTGTTGTGCGTTATTTCTCCAAGTCTTCTCTGTGACATTCTGATAAGCATTTATAGGTGCACCACATCCTTGCAGAAACCAGTTCGGGCACGTCTCAAAACTTCCCATGTGTTGGTCTTGATACAAACTGGACCAATCTCAAGGATACGCTTGCGCTCTCCGAGAAGGAGAACAAGAAGAAATATCACTCCTTCATGCACGACATTTATCTCAAGGCTTCGTAAGTGTTACCTTCCCCGGTCACAAAGGACAGTGTATACTTACATTATTTATTACTTTTCTAGAAACACCGTTGGGCCCGCTAAGCACAGTCTAACAAGAGAGCATATCATCAATCGTGTCAACTGGGCAAAATACAAGGAAGATGAAGCTGAAACGGCAGTTGGGCAAGGACAGTAATACGTCGCTTAATGATTCGGATAGCAGTACTACTAATTGAAATTAAGGCACAACTGTCCAAAGCTCATGCTAGAGACAAATATATAGATTTTTCATCCGTTGTGATACTTACTGTCGTAGTCTACCATCAAATCTAATGTCGTGATTCCAAGTATTTCGAAAGAGCTTGATTGAAATGTGATTCTGAAGCTATCTCAAACTTACTAGTAAAAGGCTATAAGTAATGGTAAAATGTGAGTATTATCCAAGTCATTATCAACAATGCTCGGAGGGGACCGCATAATAACAAGTAATATATGGTAATGCCGATAATTGCAATAGAGGCAGTAATGAATAGGTAATTTCTGCATCTTACCTATATATTACTGGTCATTACTCCGTGGCCGTTTTCCTGATGCAGCTCCTCATCTTCAATTGGGCGAATTGGTTGTATAATTTCTGGATTATCGGCATGGTAGATATGCATACCATCTGCCGTTTCATAGATCCTTTGGTTCGGAATTTGAGTAGGGCTGTAGTTAAGGAGGTCATCTTCTCGTAGTGTTTGTAACACATAGGAGTACCTCAATTGTTGATGATACTGGCGTACTCGGCTTTGTGTAGAGCTCGAGGCATGAGATACCCTATCTGGATCTTGTTGATCTGGTTCCTCGTGGTTCTCATTTTCTGATGGGGCATCACTAGTTCCGACATTCAAATCATTATCATTGATAATACCTCTATCTACTGGAGGGCGTGAAGGTGTCGAGGGCATGCCTCTAGGTGTGTGGAAATTACCTCGTAGTATATGATATAAGTATCATCATATACTGTACCCTTTCCCTTTCTTCTTGAAGGATTCCGAGACGAGAGTCTCATTTCGTGCATAGCCTCACGGCTTGAGTAATTTGAGGGACTGGGTTGATTTTCATCAAAAAGACTATCCGGACTCGATTCTTGAGGAAGAGCCCGCACGGTTTTGGTAGATTGATGTGACCCGTGGTCCGAACCTGAGTGTTGATGTAAAATTTGTGTACTTGATGTACCTGGTGAATTGTATGTACTTGATGTCCCAGCGGTCTGTTCACCAGTATGCTGCTCTTCTCTATTTCGACTTGCGACTGAGCTTGATCGAATTAGTAGGACATTTTGATGTCCGTGAGAGTCTGTTGTGGTTGACGTCGTTGACATCGGGCTTGAAGTCCGTGGGGAAGGGTTAAGGTTGAAGTAAGGGAGTTGCTGGTATCTAGCGAGGGTTGCTCTTGTTGTAGCACGAGTGTTTTTCATCGTTTCGACGTTGAGGTGGTTGCCTGAGGATTCCTCTGGCTATAGCGTCTTGTAGACAAGATACTGAGGTTTAAAAAAAGTGTAAAGCGGGTCTCACGAAGGCCTTGTGCCTCAAACTAAACCAGACAGGTGTTTATTCTTGAGCTACAGAGAGCTATAGTCGGTGTAGTAGACGAGGCGTAAATAAGGCGCGTAGTGAGATGGTAAAAGTAAAGGTAAAGAATGGATGGTGTATGTAATCACCTTAAATGGGTGGAGATGATACTATATAAGGAAAAAAGGAACGAATATTATTTAAGTTGGTAACGACCCGTTACACCCTCCATAACTCACGACATGTAAATTGAACAGAAAAACAACCATTACCCTCGTCGCCCGCTATTGAACGTGTCCGGCTTCCTTGCGTGTCTGGTTCGCTGATCACGTAGAATAAATCTATAAAAGACTGCCACTGCAGACCGACCTGAAAGCGCATAAGCCTCCAAAAAAGTTCCTGTGCTTCTGGCAGTATCGAAAGTGTTAACCCCTGCATCATATCTTATAATTAACCTTTATATGTTAGATTTGGACTCCGCAAGCCACACAGTAGGACAATGAATTGGCTCATGGCTTATGTCCGTACTCTACACTTTTCAAGTTTTTTCAAGTGGCATATGTCATAGGTCATATGGGCACAAGTGCGCCAGCACTTGTGACCAAATGGCATAAGATCACACGACAAAACGCTATGTTATTGCAAACGACTATCTTTGCAACAGCCGGGTTTACCAGGCTACTTAGCTATCCACCCACCAAAACCGCAGATCACGTGACCTTTATCCCACGCCCTTCCGTGTCTGCGCAGATCGCACAAGTCCGCTCGTTTTTGGTATAATACTTTTGCTCTTTGAGTGAGTACATAGCGAGTACATCAGAAGGCTCACAATGTATTTAGATTTGTACGTAGTGAAATAGAACTTAATTTGTATATAATTTCGAAGGTATAACGGGCGGAAATATTAAGTTAACATAGCCTTTCGAAGGAAAGAGAGGCCAAAGAGCAACGTGAACAAGTGAACTTAGCGGAACCGATGGCCCGACGG
>ML179788.1:35423-51691 GCA_004369135.1 Dendrothele bispora CBS 962.96 | reverse complement strand
TGAAGAGATAGAGCTAGAACGAAAATTGAGCTCTGCGCGAAGAATCTATCACGGTATCGAACTGGTGAGCTTTTAAATAATTTGGACTCGAACGAGGGTAGTATATGTGTTTATGTATAAACACATTCCCTCTTTCCGTCGTCGTGCGGCGCCGGCGGTGCCGATACGGAATAGATACTACTCAAGCTAGGAGCGGGTTGCCGTTAGGACACCATTGATATGGAGCGAATAGAGGCAAGTATGTAGTTATAAAATCACCCCTTCAAGTGGGAAGTGGGTCAGGCCGCTTTTCGGTTTCGAGACGAACATAAACGTCTGTCGAACCGCCACCAGTAATTGAGTTTTCAGTGGTCACAACTTCGCTGTTACGAAAGTGTAAGTACGGTCGTTGACAGCGATTGTGAGACGGTCTAAGTACGTATTTTTAGATAGTTCATGCAGTGGACACGTACGGTAAGTACAAGTGGTAGTAAGTCAACCTTTCGGATCCCTTATAATTAACCCCCTATACAACGCCCTAGTAATATGTATGGCGCTACTCGCTACAGACGTCCGTCTGGCAATGTCAAAGAAAAGTCAAGGCCGACGTTATACTTCCTAATAGACCGTGACGCCGCTCTTTACTACCTCTGTATACTTATTATGTTATCCCTAGCTATAACTTCGGAGTTGTCAAAAAGCTCCATACTTATGACTTTGATCCACTTGTAAGTAGCTGTCTCTGGATCCGGAAATCCTTCCGAGTCAGAAATCCGAAGCCTCGAATCAATACCCACTTATTGCACTTATTGTCGAGGTGCCAAGGCTTATGAGAGGCTCGCACTCGGAGTTCGCGAGAGGAAACTTGGGTATGTACCTCGAGCTCGCTGTGACTCGAGGAAATTCGGAGTTTCCTTTTGACAAGCTCTTCTTCGGCCGCCATCTTCTACTTACTAGAATGTTGTATCTATCTATCCACCTATCAACCCGACCTCGACCTTGATCGTCGGTAGAAAGAATCCTTGTTTTCTTGGCGAGGTCAAGTATGGGATATTCATGGATCCGGAACTTACGCAAGGGCGTTAGTGGGAAGTAAGTAGTACTTTATGACTGATCCATGAACCGCTGCTAATTGAGGCAGCTAAAGCTGTTACATACTTTTAGCTTTATAAAAGGCATACTACCGAAGATGCTCCGTCCAAGGACTAACACACCTTCTTCCCCCTTGCACATGATACATGATTAATGATCCAAATTGTTGACAAATGAACGAGAAGTTCATATGTTTTCCGAGGTCTCCAGAGTATGTACCTCTTGGATTCGAAGTTGCTAAAGACGTTTACGGTTTGATGCCCGTCAACACGGTCTTGGAATTTATGAAGGAACTTCTCGTGTACTTACTTACATATGAGAGAATCATTCCAAATGGCTGTTGCTACTCTATAGCTTGATAGATACTCCCCCTCATACTCCATGATATATTGTGCGTTCACAGCCTATTGTATCGTTAACTATGTATGTGTATGTATTAGGAAACTTCCCTGCGTTGACGGCGGGACGACGACGAGAGACTTTTCTATGCATGCACATAATATATGTATGTACTGTATGTGTGTACGTTAACTATGAATTTAAAAATCCATAACGTTTTCATCAGAAAAGGATCAGAAAAAAAATACATTCATCCAACAAAAAATGAATCGTTGAAATATGAAGGAAGAACCACAAGGGTCAAAGACTCAAGTGGTCTACATACTTGGATGCATGAGGTTGTTGAACGGGATCTGTATAACTGGGGTGACACTGACAGGGGCGAAGCCGCATTCCCGCCTTCTCGGCGCTAAGGATTGATATTGATGGGGGATCAAAGGCCTTTGGAATTGCGCGGACTTGGCTTTGACGCCGTTCCAGTTGTTCCGGGTTTTCCAAATGTTATTCTTGGACGAATGAGGGGTATTTGAGGATGGGATCCGACCGAACGGGGAGATTAGTTCTATAAACTGTTTGTGATACGCATGGTGAATGTGTCCAGAGTCCAAGTATAAACATTGATACGATTGATACAAGTAATATATAGTGTCATAGGAAAGAAGGCGCTGTCTATGGGGAAAGAGACAACAAAGCTTCCGTTCACTTCGAAACGTTCCAGTTGTTTGCGATTATGAATGGTATTCTGTACTCTGTTTTTTTTTCCTCCCTCCGAAACGTTTCATTTTTTTTTTGTTATTCGCTTTGCGTATCTTGAGGATTAACTGAGGATGTAAGGGACGGTGAAACAACCTTCTGTAACAGAAAGAAAAAATCAAAAATGCGGGGATTGATACGCGGGGAATCGCAGCCGAAGATCCGCACTAGGGGAATCATCAATAGAAGATGACATAAGGAGGATCGATCACCTGAACCATGGAGGCGTACGTCACGCGAGAACCCCGAACAGAAGAAGGCCTCAAGAAAAAAAAATGAAATGAAAAAACGTTTCAAGTACCTTATGGCGAGACTTCATATAAGATATATAAAGACCCTTCTGATTTCAACATCTCGTCTTTCTCCTCCTCCTTCCTTCGAAAGATGGGATTACCTACGCGTCTACGCGTCTTGTGGCTTGCGTGTCTGCCCTTCATAGTCGTCGACAATGTCCATGCACAGAACGAGGCCCTGACCACGTCCTCGGCCTCCGCGTCGACGGTCTCTGATGTTACTAGCAGCGCAGTAGTGACCTCGAGTCTACCGTCTGTTTCTTTACCAGAACAGACCATTTCATCGGCATTAGCAGTGACGTCGTTGTCGTTGTCGTCGTCGGCAGCTTCAGCATCGGCCACGATATCCGGCTCCGGTATTTCATTGAGTCTCCCGGTCCTTTCCTCTTCTGCTGCGTCCAGCCTTAGCGTGACCGCATCCAACAATGTCTCTTCCTCCTCCTCCTCTGTTTCTTTTTCTTCTTCTTCGTCTGCGTCTTCGACTTGTACCAGTACTTCCGGTTCCGTTGCCTTTCCATTCCCTTTTTTTGGTTTCGTAGTCCTGGTTCTGCTTCTCCTCCTCGTCCTCTTCCCCTTCACCTTTTTCCCTTTGGTCTTTGTCTCTCCCATTCCAGTCGTGTTCGTGTTCGTTGCCCCTTCCCCTTCTCCAGCTGTGTTTTTTTTTTCTGGTGGGGCAGGGGGAGAAGCTCCACCTGTCGTTCCCGATTTCGAACAAGCGTGGGACGCCGCGTTTGAGAAAGCTAGGACTTTTTTGCAAGGCTTCTCGTTGGAAGAGAAAGTGAACGTGTCGACAGGTGTGGGGTGGCAAAATGGGAGATGTGTGGGGAATATACCTGCGAATGAGGAAAAAGGGTTTCCCGGGTTGTGTTTGGAGGTATGTTATAAATATAAAACTCCTCGGACTGTCTATTTTTGTCTATTTTTGTTTTTTTTTTCTTTTCTTTTTCCTTCAAACCCACATACGTGATTTCTTAACGACGTGTTCCTTCCCCTTTCTTTGTACAGGACTCACCTCTCGGCGTTCGATTCGGAGACTTTGTGACCGCTTTCCCAACCGGCATACACGCCGCGTCTACTTGGAACCGAGAACTCATCCGTCTCAGAGGTCTGTTGATGGGTAGAGAACATCGTGGTAAAGGTGTTAACGTCGCGCTTGGACCTATGATGAATATGGGTGGGTGTTCTTCCTCTTTCGTTTCCCTTGTCCCCCCCTGGTCCATGGATGCTTATTGGTTTTTTGACCTCACCTTTTACAGGCCGTCTCGCACAAGGAGGTAGAAACTGGGAAGGTTTCGGTGCAGACCCTTTCTTGGCTGGTGAAGCTGCCTACGAGACTATTCTCGGTCTTCAACATGCTGGTGTACAGGGTTGTGCTAAGCATTATATTGGCAAGTAAGTCCCCCTTTCCTCTTTCCCTTTCCCTTTCCCTCTCTTGTTTTTCTTCTATCTCTTTTGTATTGAGGAGGACTGATGACCAACGTTATGTTACGACGTTTAATAGTGAACAAGAACATAAACGGACGAGTACGAGTTCTTTCATAGAGGACAGGACTATACATGAGATTTATGCTCATCCGTTTATGAGGAGTGTCATGGCTGGAGTTGCGAGTGTTATGTGTAGTTACAGTGAGTAGTAGCCTTATATTCTCTTCCACTCCCCTTCTCCCCCTTTTCTTTTTCTCTTTCCATGCCATGTATCTCTCTAACGACGACAACGACAAACGACAACAGACTTGATCAACCAAACCTACGCATGCGAGAACGACAAGACGCAGAACGACATTCTCAAGCGCGAGTTTGGGTTCCGTGGATACATCATGTCGGATTGGCAAGCGACGATGAGTACGTACGGGAGTGTGTTTTCTGGATTGGACGTGAGTTTGTACACACCCTCGCTTCACTCCATCTTATCCTTATGTCATTCTCATAAACGCTCGACCCTTCTAGATGACCATGCCCGGCGACATCACCTTCAACTCCGGTGACTCCTATTTCGGCGGAAACCTAACCACCTACGTCCAAAACAACACGATACCCTCGAACAGAGTGGACGACATGGCAGAGAGGATCATAGCTGCTTGGTTCTTGCTCCATCAAGACTCGCCTGATTATCCCAGTGTGAACTTTAACGCGTTCCATATCGATGACGATGCTACGAACGAGAGGGTGGATGTTCAGGCGGATCATTTTAGGCTTGTTAGGGAGATGGGGAGGAGGGGGATGGTTTTGTTGAAGGTGAGTGGTTTTTTATTTTATTTTGGGGAGTGTGCCCGTGCGATGTGCAAAAGAGAGCCTCTCTCGCCGCCGACCGAATGCAAGTTTGCGTCACCTTCGGTTAGCAGCCAATCAGAATATACCTTTCTGTATTCTTTTGGTATGAGGGTTAGCAGTATACCCGTGCAATGCACGACTTGCAAAAGAGAGCCTTTCTCGCCGCCGACCTTTGGTCGGGCGGCTGTTTGCGTCACCATCGGTTAACAACCAATCCATTTGTGTATTCTTTCTAGTACGAGGATTTAGTATGAGGATACTAAAACTCGTGATTTTCTTTTCTTTTCTCTAGAACGAAAACTCCGCTCTACCTCTAACCGGTTCCGAACGCTCCATCCTCATCGCCGGTATTGACGCCGCACCTCAACCCGGAGGACCCAACCAATTCGGTGATCAAGGCGGAAACGAAGGTATCCTAGCTATGGGATGGGGTAGTGGAACAGCCAATTTCCCTTACTTGATTTCGCCTTATGAAGCTATTCAAGCTAGAGCTAGACAGAACAGGTCGACGTTGGTGGATTGGGACTTTATGAATTTCGATTTGAACACAGCGATGCAACGAGCGGCGAGGAAGGATGTTGCGTTCGTGTTTGTGAATTCGGATTCGGGAGAGGATTATATTCCGGTTGATGGGAATGAAGGTGATCGGTGAGGGGTTTTTCTTCCCTTTTTTCCGTATTTTCGCGGTGTTTTGTCATGTTGCATTGGGCTAACGTCTATGCTCTCTCTACTTCTGTAGTAAAAACTTGACTTCATGGCACGGAGGAGATGCTCTCATCCGCGCCGTTGCCTCTGTCAACCCTAACACCGTCGTCGTCGTACACTCTGTCGGACCGTTGATTTTGGAAGACTGGGTCGAGCATCCTAACGTGACGGCCATCCTCTGGGCTGGTGTTAGCGGACAGGTGTGTTTTCCTTTTTTTCAAATCTCTCCCTGCTCCTTCAGTTCTGACTATGGCTGGGGATAAATAGGAAGCAGGCAACTCTCTCGTCGACGTTTTGTACGGTGATTACAACCCTACCGGTCGTTTGCCTTACACTATCGCGAAGAACATGGATGATTATAATACTCAGTTGTTGACGGCGGGAGATACGAACGACATGAGTCATATTTTGAGTATACCCTATAACGAGGGGCTGTTGATTGACTATAGATGGTTCGATGCTGTGAGTCCCCTTTCCTTTTCTGCCTCACTAAGAAGCATAAAAGTCCTAACACCTCTCGTCGGGTTTTTTGACAGAAAAACATCACCCCTCGCTACGAATTCGGATTCGGCTTGTCCTATACCAAATTCAAATACTCTGGTCTTTCCATCACCGCTCTTCCTTCCCCACTCGGTGGATCCTCCGACGAAACTCAAGCCATTTCCCGTTGGGAATCCGGTAAATCGACTTTAATCACCGAAGGTTCTTCCACCGCTACTTGGCTTCACCGTCCAGCGTTCAAAGTCTCTTTCACGCTCACCAACACTGGACACGTCAAAGGTGGAGAGATCCCCCAACTGTATCTCGCTCATCCTTCGAGTGAAGGTGAACCTCCTTTGGTGTTGAAGGGTTTTACGAACGTGGATGATTTGGAAGTGGGTGAAGGGAGGGAAGTGGTGATTTATCTTTCTAGACATGATGTGAGTGTTTGGGATACTGAGGATCAAGGGTGGAGGAGGCCTAAAGGAGATTTGGCGAATGTCGGGGTTGTGGTTGGCGCTAGTTCGAGGGATGGAAGACTTAGGGGACATTTGCCGAGTTTGTGAAGGTAAAGGTAAAAGGTGGAGGTGAAGGTGAAGGTGAAGTGGGAGGGAGTGTGCTAGGCTTATATACCCAAGAGATCTGCTCTATGGATGATGTTTTTGGGTTTGGTGTTTGGAGTTGTGAATGTAGTGCATATCTGTTGTTTGCTAGCACTGTGAAAAGTTTTTTGTTTTTTTTTTCTTGTAATGAACTTGAATAACGATGAATGAATGATTTGTGTCATCTTCTTGCGACATGTCGACAGCACCTTGAAGTAGCTCAGTATAAGCTTACGGTCAATGTGTTCGATATTTTCGTAAGCCAATGTGCACCCCAGTATCCAATACTGTTAATCCTTATGTTTACTGACAGCGGGAGCTCAGGGGCCGGAGTCCAACTGTTCACTCATTTGCGAAATCCAGAAGAAATTAAGTGAAACCGGGTTCAGATTTTTTGGGCTATGATATGTGGGATTGTAAACGATACAGTATTCGAACGTAAAAACGAATGCACTGGCAGGGTAAAATTTGTGACTTAAAATCGATTGGTATCAACGCTAATACTATATGATCATTATTTGAAGCGTCACTGAATAAATCTATATCTACTAAGTACTTGTAAGGGATGGGCCACATTCATAACTCTTAAAATCGAGAGGAAGATTCAGTCAAGAATCACTTCGATATTTGCATCAATAACCTCAAAATCATGTATTGTTCGGGTGTTTTTGTTATACAATGGAATAGTACATGCAAGAAATTCAATTACTGAATACCGAGTCTGGCCTTAAGACCTGACAGGTTTTCTGGAGCAGACTGTGTTACCATAGAGTTGAACACTGCAAAGGAACGGCTTTCTGCGGCGCTCTGATTGGCAGTGTTTCCGGCGAGCACCTTCTTCCACTCTTCCCTGATATTACTTTTGAATGACATGAAGTCCGCATCACTGGTATTTGGAATGTCAACAATTGTACGAAAGGACTGAAAAGAACGGGCCGGACGAACCTGTTTGGCTTGAAATCATCAACTTCCTTAGATCCATCTTTCGTCAACTTGAACCATCGAAACGCTTCATAATGCCTCGTGTCATCGCTACCATACTGATAGCACTGCACAGTGCAGCATACTTTACCCTCTGTGCTCAGGTTACGCAGACGATGAATCTGATAGATCTTGGGGCTAAGCCACGTTACATCACCTTTTTTGAGCACTGTTGGGTTTGGGAAAATAGGATTTGGCTCTGGGTCCTCTTGTAAAGAATCGTAGTAAGTGCACTCAATAGCACCGTGCAGAACCTGTAGAATGCGGTGTGAGTAAACCGTAAGAGCAATTCTCGAATGGAAGAACTACCTTGATTATAGCATAAGCATCAGCATGGTCATGAATCGGAGAGAAATGGCCGGCTGGCCAAATCTCAAGGACGTATGGAACACCTGGAGAGTTTCCCTGTATTTGCAAATTATAATAATCATCACTCAAAGGAACGAACTTTTAAAAGCAATTCAAACACACACCAAATCGGTGCCAATGGTAATTCTCAGATAAGTGCCACGAAAATCATCACCCAACTCTCCCTGTTTGTCCTTTAACAGTCCGTACCCATACGCACCGGGAGTGTTGACGCTATACTCAATAGCTGAACTAAAATCTGGAAAATCTGGAGAGTCCAAGACGACATCGACACCGGCCACATTGTGATAAAGTTTCTGACACTCCACAGAAAGATTTTCTGGTACAGTGAACTGTCCGTTCGCAAGGTCATCGAGAGAAACTTGATCTCCAGATCGGATTACTGGAGGAATGTCATTAACGATGGGCAGGGGTGTAATGGCAAGTTCGCTCTGAGAAAATAAAATAACAGTTTAAATAGGGTACCAGGGAAACAAAGTTGGTAACATACCTCGCCTCCAGTCCAGACTGTGACATTTTCCAACTCTTGTAACCATTCCCACCCTTCCTTCCAGGACCATACTCCAGGGTTAGTGTATTCCTTCAACCTGATCTCGAAGAGCACAGACTGGACTGTGAATAAACCAATTCCATATCGAATAATCCCGTGTGGCAAGTCCAACGACAGCCAATAAGTCGCCTCGTAAGCCTTCAAATGCCATGTTGCCTTGTTCGGGTTCTTCTCTGTGACCAAGGCATTATCGAAAGTATTGAGATCTTTCCCATCAGTGGCCCACCATATTTGGCAGTCAGTCTCCGTCACCAAGAGAAAAATGCCTTTCGACATGGTCGGGTTGGGTAGTTCCACACAGAGAAGGACATAACCTTTCGGAGGTGCAAGTACGGCAACAGTGCCTTGACCTGTGATTTTTAGTTTTTCTTCGTGTTTCGATGCTTTTGCTTGACGTCGATAAACAGCACTTCCAGGAAAGGCGGGGTTATCAATGGCAAGTTTGGCCGTCCGAGTTGCGTCATCAGAGTATGCTGGTGGTGGATCGTCAGCAGTTGTTGGACCATCAAAGGGGTTGAGAGGATTGTAAGTGATAAAACCTTCCATCGGTCGAGTCTGAGGGAAGCAAGGTCAATGGGGCCCTTATATACATCCATAAAGAAAAGGGCTGTCGTTTCAATTCGCATGTAGTACTAGGCCGATTAGAATCGGAAAATGACGTCTATAACTGTTGCAACTTACGGGTCTGTGGTATACTGAATAAGCCTAATCCTGACCGGCTAAGTGACTGGGTTGAGTAATGAGTCCTTCTCTTCGGTCGGCCTTATAATTTCCGTATGCATACTAATTCAGCTCACATCCATACTGACATCCTAACCTGACTTTAATTGAGTATTCTGTGGAGCTGGAAGTGACAAAGAAGTGTAGGTATCCCATTTGAGAGAGCCACCTGTTTATGTGCGGGGAAAGAACCTACGTCTTCTAGAGGAAAGAGTGACAAGATCATGCAAGCTGTCGGTCAAAATCTTGTGATGCATAGAAATGCGTAAACTTTACCATTGACAGCCTGGAAGGTGTGAACATGACATTGCAGAAACTGAGCGAATCAGACACAATGTGGGTTCTTACAGGCATAAGATGTATCATCGATGAGGCCTGCCTGCCAAGTATAATTATTCGGTTGCGTTTAAAATCATTCATGTTATCAGACTAGTACAATAACAGGTGAAGTACACTTTAGTCACTGCATTTTCAACAAAAAAATACACTGCTGTATATTCATCTATAGAACCCTGATCTATACACCATGGTACACTTCAACAATACTGTAGGGTATTTATTTTGGTATGTAAACCAAACACTTCAATAAATAATGGGGCATTATAGTTATGGAGGAATCGTCTTTCCAACTTTATGAGTCCTGTTTGGACCGGCATCGACTTTCCTGGCCCGGTAACAGTCATTGTTACTCCCCACGCGCACCACTTTTCTTCATTGTATAAACAACATTTGGTGTACATGCCTTATCAATGTCATGTCACAGATTTTTATTAATGAAGAAGAGGCTTCCGGTGTTGGTGCAGGCTAGGAAGGAGAATCAAGGAGTGCCTCAGGTCTTAGGGTTGACTTTCTAGACCCCGCTTGAACTCATTCTCTAGATTTAAAACAGTCGACAACCCGGCGCAGCGATGGCCCACTTCAACTTCGAAAGTTGATAGTGTTCACGGCCGATCTGGATGGTCATTTGGGTGGAGGAGGTGAGGTGGATTAGCGAGAATAGAAGGAGCGTGGTTGATAATCCAAACATCACGACGAGTCAGATGTTGACATGTGTGCATAGTAGGAGGATCCTTACTATTCCTAGTAAGTGCATGCAATGAAGGTAACCGCAATGAGGGTGCAATCGTTGAGTCTTCGGTGTTGGTGTCACGTTGATCAAGTCCCTGGTCCGATTTCAGCGAGTGACTTTTTCTCAAGTAGTCATCATTGTAATCAGCTAGGACAGTGACTACTTTCTTCCTAGAGGTACCTTCCCTTCCGAATCAGTCTTTTTTTGAGTCTCCTCCGACACCCTACACCTTGCGGACTTTGTGATCACGTTCAACTTAGGCTCGCCATTTGCCGCCATTTCTCAACACTACTAGCTGCAATTACCTTCACGTACTCCCTCCACATCTGATATTCGATCCGCACGCGCAAGCGCGCCTACTCCCTGTAGCACCGCTAAATCATGCATAGGCCGCCTCCGGCAGTTCAGCCCTTTTTGCGATTTTGATTACTTACTCACCTCCAGGTTCCGGTTGGATCACATGGTCCTAGACAGACTGATTCTCGAAGGAGATGTAAATGGCTCATGAAAAAAGTGGTCAAGTCTTGGTCAAGTCACTTCCGAATTCCTCATAGGATCATCAATGTTATCACTAAGACTTGACCATGGAAAGACCATCTACAGTAGTAGGTGGCACTTAAACAACCCTTTCCCATGTTTAGTCAGCTCTGGATTGACACCACCATCTTGGCAAGCTGGGTTTAGCAAAGAAAATGTATAGAGGTCCCTGCAAGGCGGTGGCCACCAACAAACTTTTAGAGTGACAGACGGGTTCTGGCCTATAAGTGCATTGATCAACGGGACACCATCAATGCCACACAATGATGTACTTACTCTGATCAATTGATTTGCGAGAATGTTCAAATTGGACAGCCCTTAGTTATGATTTCTATCACCCCACATTTTCACATATAAGCTTACAATGTTCAGGACCATCTAGAGCAAGATGTCTACCTTAAACCAAGAAAGCTATGATTACTCTGTTTTCGTTACATATAACCTCTCATTGGTGGTATGCGAAACTTATTCATGCCTTGAATATCCAGAATGAAAACTTACCATTTTGTTATAGTTTTTTACACTATTTTATGGTCCTGAGCTTTATAACAAATCAACATAATTGTTTTACTGACAATTAACTCTTAACTTTGCACTTAACTTTACAGGTATCTACCTGGTCTTGTTTGTGACTTGCATATACATCATGACACATCGGAAGGGTTGTGTCAAGAGAATGCAATTTATTGCTATAGTGGCATTATTTGTGTTTGCTACCTTGGGTTTCATTTTTAGCTGCATCTGGACCATTTTATTCATCAAATATGATGTCTTTCAACCCCCAGGCGCCACCGCCAAAGGATTGCAATTCCTAAAGTTTAAACAGCTTAAAGTATGTATCCTTATAGAAGAACACTTCATCAGTGCTCAAATTAGAGTCAGCCCAATTGTATCTGGTCTCTATGTTTTAGCAAAGTGAGGGTCCCTTCACTCCCAAATGTGCTCTATCTTTGCGCTAATATCAGAGTC
This sequence comes from Dendrothele bispora CBS 962.96, assembly GCA_004369135.1. Classification (NCBI taxonomy): domain Eukaryota; kingdom Fungi; phylum Basidiomycota; class Agaricomycetes; order Agaricales; genus Dendrothele; species Dendrothele bispora. The sequence goes on along the minus strand of ML179788.1, from coordinate 39,982 downwards.
TAGTATTACTGCAGATATTGTTTTGGTAAGCATTGACAGAGGTAACTTGATATGACCTAATAACTCTTAGAACACAGATTCATAGATGCTACAAGATTTGGGGAGCTAAGAAAAAGATAATTGTGTTTCCTGTATTCATATCCATCATTAACAATGGTCAGTCCTTCAAGTATTTCAATGCAATAACTGTTGAGATCAGCCATTCAAGGTCTTGCCTTAGTGAGCCTAATTACTGAGGCGGTTCAAGTAGCAGGTGGTATTTTGGCAATAATTGAACCGGATCCATCAATGAAAAGAATGCAGATTCTTGGAGCATACACATCAAAGTCGTTTTTGACAGTAAACTTTTTCACAAATTTGTTCATTCCCTTGATGATTGGTGAAATAGGAAAAAGTCTTCTCTATCATTATACCTTATTTACTGACTTCTGGTCTTTAGCTGGGCGCATCTGGTGGATTGGACAACAAGTCTCCAAATTTCTTCCCAAAGGAAAATTCCACCTAACAAAACGTGTTTTGGCAGTTTGGTATGCTTTCTTGACCTTTGATTTACATTGCATAGTTGACATTCACTGATATATAGCCTTGAGTCTGGAATCATGTATCCTTTGGCTCTTATTCCTGCTCTAGTTTTCAAATTTCATCAATTTGATCTTCAAGTTACCCCATCTTTTACTATTTTCGATGCGATCTTGATTCAAGTTGTGGTGAGAGGAACTTTCCTATACTTTTTGTATTCTTTCACTAACAATAACTATTGAAAACACAGGGAATAGCACCAACATTCATCATCGTACGTGTTGCCCTCGGCATAAGCATCGAAAATGTCCATGACACCATACGCATGAATGAGGGAAGTAGGCAAAAGGATCAGGTGCTTTCAATGTGGGAAACCAACCACAACATTGATGAATGTGGCCGGAGTGATCAGTCTCCTGTGTAGACCCCAAAGTCCATGGTGATACATCCAGGAAGGATTGTGTCTTCATATATAATTTGAACATTCATGCGCTTATTTCCAAGTATTCTTATTGTTACTTGCTGATCAAACTTGTACATATATATATATATGCTGTTATTTATTTCTCACCCTTTCATCTTGCTTTTGACACCCAAAATTTTGCTTGTTATTCACACAATTTCTAACATTATCAAATAGCAGCAACAGATTTTGTGGGCTTTGATCAGCATTAAAACTTAAGAGTGGAAATGTGGATCTGGAATTTTATCTTGTGGCACAGACTCAGAGTAGCCTGGAAGAGGTTGTGTACTTGTCCCAACAAAAGCAGAAAAAATTCCTCCCAGAGGAATATTTCAGTGATTTTCAATATATCAAATTGAATGATACTGCATATGATACAGCAGATGTTTTTTGCAATTCAACAAAGTTGAGACTCAGAATGAAAAGTCATAATTCATAATAAAATGCACTTGAATTGAAACAATTTTGAGATGTATTATAACAGAAAAGATGAGAACAATACTGATTTATCTATATTCAATGAATTGATATCTGAAAAGACATTTGTCAGCTCAGCTGAAATATCACGACTGAATTGAAAACTGTATTTCCACTGAGGTCTGGGTGAACTCTTGAGATAGGACCATATTGGTAAGATGAAAGTTGCAGTGGAAAGTGATGACAGGGATGTTGCGGATGGAGAGGACACTCAACATGATGGCTGTCAAAAAACAAGGATGATAAAGGGAACATTGGTTCATGAAATGCAAGGGTGATGCATGGACCGGTAATGCGCTGTAACTCAGCGTTACCGCATAGGCCCATATTTTCGCGTTTTGAAAGAAAGAATATATGATTCAGTGATAATAAGTATATTATCGCGTTGACAGAGGACTGAAGTGAGCCCAAACTGTCAGTCAGAGCGGAATTCAGCTATGATCCACAAGGATAGACTATTCTAAGTATCTATGGTGGTCTGTATGACTATCTAGCTACTACAAGTTGGTGTCTAAGTCATTCGTACATTGATCTCTCTATACTGGAGACTCTACCTAAGGCTACGATGCCTCTAAAAGTGCTCGTACGCTAAATTATCAAATTATGATGACTCATGGCCGGAATAACGCGTATTCACGGGATCTCAAGGAACGTGTCAAAAGATCGATTGTTATATTAAGAAGAACTCCGAATGTGACGGACAAGCTATTCCGATTAGAGTTTAGCTGTATCCGGACCGGAAAGAACCTAACAAGTACGGGTGCAGTACATGCCGACGAACGCGTCATGTGATAGTAATTACGATTACGCTATTTCACAAGTACGTGTATAGTGGTCAAATGTGCACAAACCTTCAAGGAAAGGAATCGTATGGATTCCTGAAAGCGTATTAAGATGGAAGTGTTGAGAATCACTTCTAATATGACTTGTGAAGCAAGAGGAACTGTTCTTTGCTAAATATACACATTTTAGCGTTGGAACGTTGAAGCAAGACTCGGCTGGTATACTGACGCGTATACACCGGAAAGGCACAACTGGATGATGAGTACATCCGTCTCCGAACGCTAGTAGTTGCTATAGGGCATAGGTGTGCCTGGTATAGCTCCTTACTGCAATATACCAAGATCTGTTAGATTTATTCTGTTTCTTTATTGTCTATTGTCACAACCCTACTCAGTCTCTATGTCTTGTTTCCTTATCTGTAAATATGCGTTACCAAACTCAGTTTCTTTTTATCTTTTATTGTATATTTTAGCGGACATCGAACTGGGTATCTAGTACTGTACAGTTTATAGCGAAATCGTATAAATACCCACTGTAGTAGTAGTAGTACCCCAGAGTAGTACCAGATACACGACTGCGGATCCAAGTGTCTCTCGGAGCGTACCTAAACGCCGCTTGCCTTGGCCAGTCAATAGTGTTGACAGGAATCTCTAAAATAAAGATTGTATAAAGGAAGATTTTGTTTGAAGTTTTAAAGAAAGAAGTTTACCAGTATCTCAGAACTGTCTACATCCTACACTCGAAGTTTAGCAGTAACTCAGAACTGTCACTATTCCTCGAAGTTTAGCAGTAGCTCAGAACTGTCACCCCAGTATTGCAAAGAATTGGACGTGTTATTGGTCAATTTGTGACTTTGGAACCTTGAATCTGTATCTCAGCGGAGATTTGAATCGCACTTTTTACACTATCGCACACACACACACACATTGGTTCATCCTTTGTACTAAGACCACAAAAGACCCTTTCTAAAGAAGTGTTCTGTCACTCAAAAGCACTCGCATTACACAGTTTTGTGTTTGGTTTTTGGTGTTTTTGGTGTCTTTGTTCTATAGACACTTGATTCACTTAACCACCACATTATATTTTGGAGCCCACCGCGAGGGGCTTTTTGTCGAAAGAACTTTTGAACTTAGTGCATATAAAAACGAGCGTATAGCTCACTGTTTCGCATTTCAGCGATATCTTCGAGAACGCGAAGATATTGTAAAGTTGGTTATCGAACTTGTGATAACTAAGATCTCAAAATTGACGCCGAGGAAGAACAAAGCGTTTCTTACTGGGATCGACCACCAAAGAGAAAAGCAAGGAATCCAGAACGAATCCCTGAACCTGAAGTTCAGCGTCCTGTTCCCTCTTTTCAACCGTATCCTGAAGCATCACAAAGATCGGAAATCCGTTCTGAAAGACGTTCGACGCTAAATCGTAAAAAGAAGCAAGTTTCACAAGTTGAAACTCGTACTCTTGGTTCTCAGTCGGAACAACAGCGTCCACCAGAACAAGAATCTTCAGATCTTGAACCCCTTTCACCTCTAACTACAACTACTGTATTTAGAACCCCATTACCTTCACCAAGAATCTCTGAAGGCAATATGTCTGAACAACAACCTGCACAAGAACCACAGCAAGAACCTCAACAGGATCCCCAAGAGGATCTTGTTCCCACTTCGATTCCGAAGTTCAATGTTTCAGCTGAAGCAGCTAGTCAAGCAGTAGGAGTAGACGTGGATGCGACATTTCGCGTCGCTCTACCAATCGTGTTCGAAATAATCGTCGTGATTATTACAGGAGTTATAGTATTCCTAGGAGATGAGAGGACAGAAGACGGCGTCGACCATCGTTATTCCAATAACGGGATTCTTTAAGAAACAGATTTGGAAAATTCTTGTTGAAATGTCGAAGGGGCAATCTATATCGCATGCCACCGAAAACTTCGAAGCATTCAAGTTCAACTTTAAGCGCATGTATCGCGTCCTTCGCAAGTGCAACTAAGTTTCCATACTAGGACACAGATAAGTGTTATAGGAAGTTTGCGAAATGTGAGGGTGCCGGTAATAGGTGACTAAGACCTATGCGGAAGAAGTAAAGAAGGAATTTGAATCGTATTAGCGGAACTGTAAGGCAACGATTTGGAAGTACCTAGAAAGAACAACGGGTAAGGTACATAAAATTACGATTTTACTAGAATCGCAGGAGGAAAAGCTGTGGCCGATGAAGCTTCTAAAGAAGATTGAGTAGGTCTATGAAGCAGTTTCAAGGCCCAACTCGTCGTAGCTTATATCCTCCATGAAACATTGCGAACCCGTTGAACAGTGAAACT